>JAJMGU010000019.1:0-157283 GCA_030582675.1 Suhomyces sp. yHQL142
GAGAATCTCAAATTTTATAGTATGAATTATATAACATGTATAGGACGAATATATGAAAATTTAAAACGAGTTTTAATTTCAATATGAGCGAAAACTCAGTGGGTGCACAACGAACATATTTTTAATGCCTACGACATTAGAAATTCTTTGCACGACATTCTGATAAGCAGGGTGTGAATTTATGCTGGGAAATACTGTATTAAAAGTGAAAATGCAAGCGCAAATGGAATAGAATTCAGGTGGGTACACTTTAACAATTTGGCAGGGGATGACAGACTTGAAGCCGGTCTTGCTACGGAGCGTCTGAAACTCAGGTCAGGTTCTGGTTCTTGGCAGGTCCTGCCCCTGTTATACTACGGCTGACTAGCATAGTTGGGGATGCTTTTGTTCGCACCGCCGTAGCAACTCTGCCCCGCTGCACCTGTAATCAGTGCTGCTGTGCTAGCTAGTGGTATAGGATCTGGTAATAGATAGCTGCATCGACACATAGACTCCGTAAGCTGAGACTATATATAATAAAGGAGGTGCCGTGTTTTTGAGTAAGACAGGCTAAATATAATTTTTTCTTTGATCCACGGCCAGGTACTCCCATATATAGCTGAGTTTATTTTAGGCAACTCCATATACCCCATTCCTCCCGTTTGAACTGACTAGCACTATCAAGGTAGTTACTTTAAATAGTTTGTTTGAACCTGTTTTGTTTTATCCAATAATTTCACGATTCTCAAACGTCACATAGTATGGGGATTCCTATAGCCTACAACAAACGAATGAAGCACACCGCGGCTGTGTTCGTGGGTGCCCTAGGTTTGTTGATAACCCTCTGGTCCCTCTCCTCGGGCAGAATCACCCAACACTCGTTGGAAGCCAGTTCCTTGGGTCGTCAGAAATACTCTTCGTATAACCCCAGAAATGTCCCTTTCGCAGTCTATCAATATATCAACAATAAGCATCCACTGGAGACTTCGGACTCCGCCTTGGGGACCACTGAGGGAATCTACTTCCACTGGGATGACTGGGTGGATCTCTCGATGGGAGACCGTAAGTTGGCTCGTTTGAGAGAGAACCATCCTCTGGGAGAGTGTGATCATTCCCATGAAAAATTTGCATCTGTAAACGGTTACTGGATGGAAACCTACAGCAAGAAAGTCATGCGTGGAATGGTCAATATGTACTGTTCCAAGCCTATTCCTGAAAGAATCTTTGTCCCCACCGATGGGAATATGGTGGAAGTACCCGTTTTAACAAAGAAACGGTTGGGCCCAAACAACTTGCCGGAGAACGTCTCAAAAAAGCAATTGATTGAACAAATGATGACCCTCGAGGACAAAATCACCACAGATTCGATTTCTTTCAAGAGTACCCATATGCAATCGTTACAGAAAAGATTACATGTGGAACCCGCCGATTTCATCTTTGACCCCGATGCCGAAATTTTCAAACTCCAAGAAAAGGCTGCCTACGGTGAGATGACTGAGGAAGACCTGAAATATTTGGAATTTCTTGAATACTCAAACTACCAACTTGTTGACCACGCCGACAAGTATTTCAAGTATCCTTGGATTGTCACCGATGTTGTGAAAGGAAGATCGCATCACTTGGCATATCCATTTTTCAAAGGGTTCATCAGTGATCGTGAACGTCAAAGTGTCATCCATCATATGGTACGTGCTTGGTTCCTTTTTGCCGAAATGAACGGCTTCGCCTCCTGGGTCAACTATGGCTCTCTTTTGGGTTGGGCCTACAATGGTATCAATATGCCATGGGATACCGATGTTGACATCCAAATGCCAATCAAACAAGTCGACAGAATGGGTCGTTATTTCAACAACTCAATCATTCTCGAGAACCCTCGTTACGGAAATGCAAAGTACCTTTTGGAAGTAGCGCCTACCTACATTAGACAGGGTAACGGACGGAACTTCATCGATGCCCGTTTCATTGATATCAATTCGGGGTTATACATAGATATCTCAGCATTATCACACTCTGAGTTCAAGACCCCTCAGAATATCTTCCCAGGACAAGACATCTCAACCATGGCTGTTCATTGTAAAAACTGGAACTGGCACTCATTGAACGAATTGTTACCTATAAGGCACACCTATTTTGAAGGTGCCTCTGTGTACATTCCCCACAATGTCAGCCAGATTTTGTCGAGAAAGTATGGTAAGGCTTCTTACACTACGAAATTAGAATTCCAAAATCACAATTATCAAGAAGATATCCTGCTTTGGGTACCAGATTCGGTATGCAAGAGCTCGCCGCATGATAGATTTGACTCATCAGGTGGATTAACTTTTTCAGGAGCCTGCAAGAGTGCGTACCTTCAAGACGAGTATGCCATGACTAGAGAGTCATCCATTAGACATCACGAGCTCAACAGCAACATCGACGAGCCAACAAATTACGATCCAAGAACACTTGATGACTTACCTTTAACCAGAAAGGATGCCTGGGACTATCTCAATGATATCAACGAAGGGTATGTGGATAATGATAACTGGTATTTTAGGCAAACGATTACCAAGTTCACCAAATAAGAACCACTAAAAGCCTATTCATTCCAATAAGCATCAATGTGCTGGTCACATAAAGATGAGATCGGCTGCTAAATCTCTAGTTCAGTCTCAAACCTCATCTATCCCCACACATCTCCACTCAACAAAAGAAGGAACCATACTCATTCCGTCTTCAATTGCATTTAGTCATATCAGTCTACACTAGTCTGCCTCAAATATTTCTTTCGAGGAAACAAACGCTTATTTTTCACAGTATTAGGTTTGAATATCGTATTTAGACCAAACATTAGACTACTTTAATAATACAGTTCACTCGTATGCCATATTTGTATTTCTGTAATTTCGCCATAGTTAGACCCTGGATTTTTTTCGCCTGGGAATCTTGAACTGATTAGGAAATGAAATGCTGAACATTCTTCGTCAGTATATAATCCCATAACAGTTCCCAAACCATTACTCTATCAACTGTACGACGAAATGTCTACCAAAGTGTTTGTGACTGGAGCCTCCGGTTTCATTGCCCAACATATCGTCAAACTCTATATCGAAAACGGCTATTACGTCATTGGAACCGTTCGATCTATCGAAAAAGGTGAAAAATTAAAGAAGAACTTGGGTCCTAACTTCGAATACGAAATCGTCAAGGATATCATAGCTGATGGTGCATTCGATGAAGTCTTGAAGAAGCACGCAGATATCACCTATGTCTTACACACTGCCTCGCCGTTTTTTTATGATACCACTGATCCTGAAAAGGACTTGATTATTCCTGCGATAGCAGGGACCAAGAATATCTTGACAGCAGTCAAGCAGTATACTCCCAATGTCAAAAAGTTCGTCATCACATCTTCTGACGCTGCCATCTACTCGTCTGTTGATGAGCAAAACCTGTCACTTTCATTTGATGAAACTAGCTGGAATAATATCACCTATGAAGAAGCTATAAAGGACCCTGTTGCTGCTTATTATGGGGCCAAATCTTTTGCTGAAAAGTTGGCATGGGAATTCATCAAGAGAGAAAATCCCTCTTTCAAGTTAATTGCTGTGAATCCGGTCTACGTTTTTGGTCCTCAAGCATTTGATAACGAGGTCAAGGAGAACTTGAATACTTCCAACGAGCTTATCCACGCATTGATAAAAAGAGGTCCAGATGCTGGTTTTGATAATGATAAGGGTAGTTTCATCGATGTCAGAGATGTCGCCCGAGCACACTTGGCTGCTGTGGAAAACGATGATACTATAGGAAAGAGACTCTTCCTTACGAATGGACAATTCGGTACTCAGTCAATAGTTGATATTTTGAATGCCAATTTTACTCAATTGAAGGGCAAGATTCCCGTTGGAAATCCGGGCACTGGTGCTGAGGATATCAAGACGTTGGCAAGAAGTACGAATGCTGCAACCAGAACATTGTTGGGATTCCCATTTAAATCGCTAGAGACCATTGTTGTCGACACCATCCAACAAGTCTTGGACGTTAGAAATCCAAAGCTTTAATTCTATAACTATATTTATATGTAAATCTGTAAAAAGGTTCATACTTGGGGCTTTTAGTTTTGTGCATGACGATTGTATGAGAGAAATGTAGCCAAGATTCCTAGATCATATGATGATTTCAAGGCACTAGCAATAATAAACGTTACCCATTGAAGGCCATTTCCAGTCAAGATCCCCACGAAAACGGGACCAAGCGCTTGTCCCAAGGTTTTCACGACATTTACCCACCCAAACACCGCAGTTCTCTCGCTGTCGGGGATCAACGCTGCCAAGAAGACGTGCTTTGGTGCAACATCCATGGATTGCGTGGATGATCTGATGATCAAGATTGCCAATGTAATTTTTAATGAGCTGGAAATAGGAACAAATCCCAAAAGAATAGATGCTGGTAAATGCGTTGCTACCATCGTTACCACAGCACCTAATCTCTTAGTTAAAGAGGTGCTTAGCAAAGAAGCAAATCCACTGACGATACTGGTGGTGAAAAAAATGGAACCCAAGTATGTTGGAGAAATATGGAACTTGCCTTTGATGTAGTATGATTGCCAGGAAATAGGAACTAAAGATGAAGCAAAAGAATCAAGGCCAAAGAGTAACGATAATTTCAATACAATAAGGTAAGTGGAAGGATGGAGGGTAGGTAATAATTGAAGTTTCAGGGACGTGGGTTTGGGTTGAACAGGTGGTTCTTGTTCTGGAGATAACAATTGAGTAGTTTCCGAGGTCTCACTGGGAACATCGCTGCTGGTGATTTGAGTTGGCTTTTTCCATTCGATTTCTTTTGAAACTGCAATGGATAACAAAATCGAAATGAAAGATAAAATGGTGTAGCCCAAAAACGCAACCTTATAACTAGTGACCATAGGGTACCCCAAGGTCTCGTTGGTATAGCCAATTAATGTACCACAAGCTACCGAACCAATAGCAGCACAAAAAGTGCCCAAGAAAGTGTACCAAGCATAGATATCCGACCTATCTTGAGGTTGGGTCAAAGAAGCAATTGCACTCTGTTCCACCGATCTGAATGCTCCCACTTCACCCCCACTGGGTGTCAAAATACCAATCACGGCAACAGCAGTGAGAACAAATTGGTTCTCCAAAGTTCCGTATGCCAACCCAGTCAATGTCATTGCCACCGAACTCAATATTAACACGTTTCTTCTGCCCAATTGGTCTGCCGTTATGGATAATAGAAAACTGGTGATCAAGTCGCCTATCAAGGTCAAAGACATGAATACCCCGATGTACTCTTCGCTGAAATTGATCTCCTTCAAGTAAAGCACCAAGATCAACGAAACGCCTCCGAACCCAACTAGACGGATCATCCTCAACAAAATGATGATGTAGACATCTCTTCCAGCTTGCACAAGTGTATGGAACCCCACCTCTTTGAGAAACATCTTGAAATGGCGTACTATCGCTGAAGAGGGTGGTATAGTTTCACTCATGGTGGTGAATTAGTTCATGAAGTAGAAATAAGAATTTTCATTAAGAACAACATTTGCTTTTCTTCGAATTTGAACACTTTGATGAAGGAACGGTCAATTGTATTACTATCCACTTCAGCCTCTTCGCATCCATTGGAGGTTCTGGCTAATTATAGGCACTTAGTCAGCTTTTGCGACATTTCTGGCACTACGATACTGTTCGAGAATACTAACTGCTGTCAAGCGTTGCCTGAGTCGAGATCTGGTTCTGGACACAAGATGGATTTTGGAGGGGTACGATCAAGAGTATTGATAATTATGGAAAATAGGGAGATAGATGTGAACAGTTAGTACCGAATTGTAGCTGAACCATGGCTGCAATACCGTAGTTCTCTGTTTAGTGTGTCTTTCTTACTGAACATCACCTATTATGAGCCTAAGTACCTGTGATTTGTGAGCTATCTAATTGCGAAAAACCAGGGAGTTTGACACTTTAATACTAATATTAATGGCAATGAGTTTACCGTCCAAACAAAGGTGGCTACCTAGTTTCAGCAAGCATTGGCTCTACAATTCGTGGTACCGCATAGGTCTTAAATTTTATTTCAATTCCCACACCTTTACTATGTGAGTCACCAACCCATTTTGGACTCGATCTTAATTTTCTACAAGTGTAACCAAATGAAAGCTACAGAAGATTTTCAGAACACCGACCTACATGATCACCTCTTGGTTGAAAGTCTATCGGCCAAGTTTCGTTTAGTGTAGTAAAGCTCCATAGTCGTACACCTCACCGTCCCGACGAAATGCGACATTCGGAATGGTTGCAAAATGCCCGTATGGTACTTTAAAGAACCGTACTGGCTCGAGTGCATGATGCTGTATCTCGCTCCAATCGGTGATCCTGTACTGATTTGTTGCTTATCATTCAATCCACACATTCCAAAACCTTTGGGCTAAGTTGAAGTCGTTTGATAATTTGTCTGGAAATTTGTTGATTTTATTAGGCTTGACTATTGGCGCTCGTACCCTTGGGATCATAGCTTGGTTGCTGTAAGGATTGCTTGTTTATCTTTTGGAGACAAATTTGGAGGTTAAGGAATCAAAGTTTCCACATTTTTCAAGAAATCATTTCCACGTGCTTCAAGTGCTTGCTATGTGGCTTATCCTGGGTGCAATGCTGTCTTCATGGCCGCTTAAACTTGGCTACTTACTTCCAAAGTAGAAAATCACATCTATTACCACAGTAGTTCCTGGTATCAACATACCCGTACTGATGTTTCAAATGACTTTAATGATTTGTAGTGGATGCAAAAGAATCTGCAATGTACCTCGTTAAATGATCGTGCAGCAAATAATGTCTCGCACTGTGGAATCTCAAAAAGTGAGCAGATTTGTCTCAGCAAGCGGTCCGATAAATTCTGTGGTGGCTTGCACCAAACCAAGCCTTGGTATCGGTGCTAGTTGCCCTCGGAATAGCTCCATCATAGTGAAATTTTCGTCACACCATCTTTTAACCCAGGCTGAATTTATTATCCACAGCCTACTTCAGTTATAGGTGTGCTGACTAAGCGTGCTCACTAATTATAGGCAACTGAAAGTGTCTTGAGTTGACTAGTAGGGTACTTGAGTAAAATAGTATTACAATACTCTTGGTGAAACCCAAAGAACACCTCATTTGACCACTCTGCTTGTAAATAAAGAAGACCACCACTACCCAAATACTCCTTGCTAAGCTAACTGCAAATCATACCCGAAAAATCCCGTGATTTGCAAACACACCCTATCAATTTCACTTGAAAACGTCATTAATAAGGTTAGATTCAACCAGATAACCATCACCTCCACGTCCACGTTCACCAGATAGTAACTAAAATGATTAGTTCAGGCTCCGTGCAGCCCCTTCTGCTCGAAGATTCCAAGAAAGCATCCAAATCCAGGAAGTCAGCACCCACTCGCAAGTGGGAAGATAAGAAGCCAAGTATCACCAAAACTATAGCAACCACAAGAAAGACAAAACCGGTGGCTACCAAAAAACCCCGCTCGCGGTTTGGGTGTGAAGAATGCAAGGCCAAACGAATCAAGTGTGACGAGTCCAAACCTCAATGTTCCAGGTGCTCCGAGAAGAACATTACCTGTAAATACAAGATCACCTTACAATTCAGAGAAGACCTTGAAGAAAAAGGTCGGAAGTTTGGGCGTGAAGGAGTGTGGTCCAAAAAAGACTCTAAGCATGGTGACTCGACCAATACCCAGTTAATAAACAAAAGCAAAGACTCCCACTATCAAAAACTCAAACACAGGGACATTCGGTTCATCAACGTCTTCTTCAACGATATCCTCCAGGAAAAGTGTACTCGGATATTTCCAACACTACAATCTTCCATTATTCCGGTAGATATTTTGAATAATGTTGATGGAGATATACTGAGTTTAAGTTTTGCCTTGAATTACTACGTGAGTTTCATTTCTCCAATCCTAAACCCCTTAGGGAACGAAAACATTTATTTAAAGCTGACATTCAAAGACAGTGATAAATATATTGCTATTGAGAAAGGTCTTGATCTATCTGCTTTAATACAGTATTCTCAAAGAGAAAATCATTTGTTTTACTTTATGTTATCTTTGGGATCAGTCTATTTATCTAAACTTACTGATGATCCCTCCACTAAGCGAGAATGGGTCAACAGATCTAAATATCTCCAGAATATGGCTTTGAAGTGTATTCCTGGTGGGCCCGGTTCTATTGCCAGTCCAACGCATAGCGATGATTCTATGGTTTCTGAGGTTTCGACCATGTCATTATCGTACCATCACAAAACAGACTCGTTACTTTCATATGTTTTGCTCATATTGTATGAACTTGCCGATGACTGTAACCAGCAGTGGACAGTTTACTTGCAATTATGTAAATCATTGGTCGAAAGTGATAATTTCATTATACCTCACGATTCGTTGGAATATTCGCTTTTGAAATTCGGATTGGAATTTCTAGATTATCATGACGCAATCGGAAGAACTGCTTGCAAGGAAAAAGGCTGCTTTTTCTTAAAGTATGAAGATGAGGCTGTGGCTCCTGTTAACACAGTTGCCCCAGTCCAGATCAAGATGGTCTCATGGATTGGATGTGACAGAAACTTATTGAGTATTGTACTGGATATCACCGATCTTTCATTCGAAAGACACAACCCGGATATTACAGAGTCGTATTACAAGTCTCTCTGTGATAACATAGGACGGAGAATAGATTCGATGAATATCCATATTTTGGACAAATTAATCGATATTTCAGATACGCCAGAAACAGAGTCTTACAATTCATTTATGGATTCTGAAATTGAATTGCTAACCAGTGAAATGGATACAGAGTCGTTTTGCTTTTTGATATCTTGTGAGCTCAAGAGATTGGCTACTATAATATACCTTGAATGCTGTCTTCTCAACAAAACACCAGAGGATGTCTCGATTCAAAGATTGGTTAGGGTGATATTCAAAGTTTTGGAGATCTTGGTACTCAAGAACGACTTTAAATGGTATTCTACCTTGATCTGGACAGTATACATTGCCAGTGTCGAAATCTCACACTTGAGTCGTGATTGTGAGGAGTTGAGATACTTGAGTTTACGCATACTTGACAAGATTGAAAGTTCTGGGAATTTGGGTAATGTCAACAGGACAAGGAATATTGTATTAAATGTTTGGAAAAAGAGAGATTTAGAAGAAATGGATGAAAATAGTTTCGGCTATGTCAAAAAGGGTGGGCTGCCTGAAAAGGAACTTGTGGCTCTGACGAAGCTTTTAGGATATGTGAATGATTGGGATAACTACGTCGTCGATAGGGACTGTCATCTTTCCATGGCTTGATTTTATAGGTGTTTACTTTAGGGATAATTTATATATAATATTTAAATTTTTCAACTCGTAAAGCACCTTTGGTCATGTAAAACATTTCGACACGATGTCCAGCTAATATCTCAAATTGGATGAGCCGTGTTTGATAGCATCGTTGGCCAATCTTCTGATTTTCAATTGTCCTGGTGAGAGTCCTCTTTCATTTTCATCAAATGGTATTAGTCCCATCGACCTCAATCCTTCTAGTGTTCTGATGTGATCAATACTGGCACCTTGATATTCTGTCCGTTTCTGTTCGTTTGTCAACTGTGACCTATAATCCGAGGGAGAATGGTTTGCTAAAAAGCTCTTTCTCGTGTCCTCCAAAACCTTGATGTTGGAAACTGCTAGAGGGGTTTGCCCATAGTATAAAACACTCGATGGTCCATCACCATTATGCTCTTTATCAACGCAATGGGGGATGTCACAGTGCCAAAAGACCCAGGATCCCTTCTTGACATCAGGAATCGATACACATGCTCTTTCATGTCTTAAATGGTGAAAGTATTCTTCGGGAAGAAATAACTGGCCCGTTGAAGGTTTGGTACCGGGGAACTTTGGGGTTTCAAAATCCATTTGGTAATCATCTATGTTTCCACTTTCGGGGTCTTTCCAGAATAAAGGTCTCAACATTATATAGGCCATCGATAGTTTGATATCTGGAATTACTCTGAGAGTGCCTTCCCCCGACTTGTTGTTGGTTAGTGCTAGCCAACCTTGCAAGGTTCTTGCAGCAGAACAAATGGTGGACTTTCCTTCAATAAGATGTTCATATAGGTTTTCATGGGCATGGCATCTATCGTCCATTTTGAAGGGGTCCCAGTTTTCCCAGTCTCCTTCAAAGATCTCTTTGTAGACACTTCGATAAGTGTCGTCTTCCCACCTTTCTATGGAGCTCGAATCAAGATGTAACGGTAAGGCAGCGCTTGCTCCTGGTTCTCTGATTCTGATCCGATCACCATAAACCAACTGAGAGCTCATGTCAAGAAGCAGGTTGTCGTCTTGTACATGGAACTGTTTGCCCAAGATCTTGAAGATCTTTTGGGTGTGGGGATGAAGTCTAGCTTCCGTCTGGGGTTTGGTCCAAAATACATTGTACCAAGCAGCTGGGTTTGGATACGTGTATCCTGCTGTTTCTGGGTGTTCTTTGCAAAAGTCCACCAACTCGTTGAACCAGGTATCAATCTGGGGAGTATCAATAACTCCATTCACCATGAGTACACCTCTTTCTTTGAATAGTTTGGCAGTTTCGTCTGGGAGTTTGTCATTGTTGGCGATGATATCATCAAATTCGATCGTGGGGACATACGAGGGTCCAGTTCTTTCGATCTCGTCGAACTTCCTGTCAAGCTCAATCAAGAGTCTCTTCCAACTTTCCGTTACCTTGTCTCTGTTTTCGGGAGCTACTAGCTTTCTTTTGAGGGTACTAAATCTTGCATCAAGATCAGGTGGAACAATTTGAACTTTTGAAGGCGACATTGGGTAAGGTTTTCGAATGATTGGAATTAAGAAGATACAGAAGAAACCCCCCAAATATGTGGGCAGTATATATATTCCATACGGTTAAATTTCACGGAATATCCCCGCAAACTTTGATGCAAAAAACCCTAAATCGAAAGGGTCCGCATCGGGCAGGGTTCCCGGTTCTGTACTCCATATACCACCCAAAAACGTAAGTTGAGCCGGGTTTAAAGTTTGGGCTGGGATACTAACATTACCAACAAATAATGTATGGTAGTCCAGAAACTGAATCAAAGGCAACTTCACAAGAATTCGAGACCAAGATTGGAGCACGCATATTTATGGCTGCAAACATGAAGCGCCAGATCTCTGTTAAGCGCTAGTTTTTCTGAAGAGAACAATTATGGTAGGTTGGTATACACAGATGATATTAGTCGATCCGATCGGAAGCATCAGGCAGCATTCGATCTGAAGTAAACTAGTGGGCCCATTATCTGTAATTGACGGAAGTGATTTCACAAAAACATCCAATTTTATTCTGATATTATACAGGTTTCGTAAAGAAATTCTGAAATTATACAAGTTTCGTGAATGTCCCTCTAATACTTCAAAGCTACCCCAGTGTATCATTTGGGATTGTATGTATGCCAGGTTGAGAGGTGGGCTTAACTATGCTAAGTGAGCCCATTTTATTCGCATCTTCTCATATTCTCTCTAAGCGCCAATACTTGAGACCAGAAACGACATGGACCAAGACTAGGATCAAACAACATACCAGTACACCTCCAAGCTGGAAGACTAACCTCCTTTCTTCTGTCTATTCACTAGTTTCGTTATTTTATCTTGTTCCTTGTATCCATAGCCTCTTCTCCACCTATCTACCTCTGCAGTCGTGTGTGCGAGAAATCAAACCCCGGGTTCGGTGGTAGATAGCAAGATATCTAAGATCAATCAGCTGCCAATTACACCACCACAAAGTACTACAATGATATATATAACGAAAGTCAGGGTGATTCAGCGGGCAGGATATCCGCTCCTCCGCAGTAACAATGCTATCAACATACTTATGGATACAGCCTGTTCAGTACAGTCTAGAAGCCACACTATAGACCATGCTTCAAGAGGACTTCATCCCTGGCCCAATTCCAAGGACCCCAGTCCTTACGAAATCTTCAATATCCAAGACACAGGCGCTTCGACAATAGAACTAAACAAAGCATTGAAGGCGACCTACTTGAAATACGTAAAGGTATACCATCCTGATGTCAACCATCAAGTAATAGATAAGGGACGAGAATTAAGCTCTGATACCAAAAGAACCCGGTTCGACCAGGTCCAAAACGCGTACGATATACTCAAGGATCCAAGAAGAAGAGTGGCATTCAAGACATACAGCACTACGAATTGGGATCCCCACGTACGGTTCTCGGATGATATCAGAAAACCATTCAGCAAAGCGAACTTCGAGGCATATCGAAGAGCTCACAGCAATCGGAATTCATACAGCTTCAAACGAGACGAGCAATTCTGGCAAGCAGGAACTTGGGAAGACTATTATCAGATGAAATACAAGAGAAAACCCCCTACCAAACAAGAGCTTGACAAGAATAAGTTCAAGATCTTGTTGGGGGTATTGATGGTAGGGGCTTTAGGTTTTGGGCTCCAATTCATGTTGGCCATGGAACGGATGCGGGAATACCAGCAGCAAACCAGAATCATAAACATGAAAGCTATGCGCGATTTGCATGATGCCAATGATGCCAATAAGTTGGAAAGATTGGAGAAGTTCTTGAATACCAGGAGGTCAACATTGGCAGTCAGAAAAGATATAAATCCAGAGGAAGAGGATGGTATTTGGGAAGATAGACAATTGATTCAGAAATATGCACAGAGGCAGGTCGAAAAATGGGATTAGCATGACCGAAATCAGGTAATTACTGGGGAACAAGAGAGATCAAGACCAAATTTGAGTATATTTTAGGGGTAATTACATGCATATATACAGGTGATTAATGACATGAATTGACAGAGTCTATTTACATAGGGGCGATCCAGTCTATTGAGTTCTGTGTGGGGATTATTACATACGGAATGCGATATTTATAGTGCTCTTTGAGACGCATTGGCAATGAGACAGCCTCTTATTGTTACATACCGTGAATTAAATCGTCTCATAAGGAGTATTTAACCGAGAATATTTTATGAGATTGATTATCACTCGTACGTTATCACATTCAACAAAAAGACGTTTTTTATTTTGCCGGTTTGAGCATCTCCGTGAGACTCGTTTAGTGGGAAAGACTTGATGCCGCTATCGTGGTATTTATTTTGGTATAGTTAACTAATCGATGTTGCTAGGGATATTTTGCATCATCAACTGTTACGTAAGCACCCACCCCATCTTTCGAAAAATTAACTAGCAGAATGAATTTCAACTGAGAACAATATTCTGACTCACTACCTCCAACGTGACAGGTTGCCAAAATAGACCAGATCCGCCAACAAGGGCATACCATATCAAAAAGCATTGAACAAGTATAACCTAGATTATATACTTCTGTTTCATTTAAAAAGAAGGTTCTCTCGTCATATATCCCCCCTACAACCAGTTCAATATGGATTTCATGAAGCCAGAAACAGTGCTTGACCTCAACAACATTCGTCAAGCATTGATCAGAATGGAAGATACCATCGTGTTTGATTTGATCGAAAGATCGCAATTCTACCTGTCGCCATCTGTGTACGAGGTGGATAAGTTCAAAATCCCCAATTTCCATGGCTCATTCTTGGACTGGGCATTGAAGCAGATGGAATTGACCCACTCGCAAATCCGCAGATACGAGGCACCAGACGAGACGCCTTTCTTTCCTGACGACTTGTTGCCCTCGTTGTTACCACCCATCAACTATCCACGCATTCTTGCGTCTTACTCGGATGAAATCAACGTCAATGATGAGATCAAGAAGTTTTATGTGGAGCAGATTGTGCCACAAGTCAGCTGTCGTGATGGAGAGCAGCAGGAGAATTTAGGTTCTGTATCCACCAGTGATATCGAATCATTGCAGGCGATTTCAAGGAGGATTCACTTTGGAAAGTTTGTAGCTGAAGCCAAGTATCAGAGTGATCGCGAAATGTACAATAAGCTTATCTTGGCCCGTGATGTGGCAGGTATTGAAGCATCCATCACCAACTCCGCGGTAGAAGCCAAGATCTTGGAAAGATTGGTGGAAAAGGGAAAGAGTTACGGAACCGATCCATCGATGAAGTATAGTCAAAACCCTCAAAGTAAGGTGAAACCGGAGATCATTGCCAAGTTGTACAAGGACTGGATCATTCCATTGACCAAGAAGGTGGAGATCGATTATTTGTTGAGGCGATTGGAAGATGATAAATTATAGACGATGACTAAGATGTTAAGTATGGATGAATATGGAATATCAAATAATATCAAATCATGAAGATTGGCTTGCAGTGTAGGGATCGTAAAGTACGAGAGTTGGCGGTCGAAGGATCATCGTCATGTTTACTCAAGTGGGTAAAATGTGAATATAATCTAAGGCAAGGCTGAATTGTTAGGGTGGCTCTTACCCAACCAGCAGGACCATAAACAGCTCAAGAATTCCATCTCTTATTGATTACACCAAGGAATATTACATAAACCTACCATACAACCAACTCATCCAAGAATACCCTTGTTTTCAACCCAACACCTACAAAAAGAGCGTTCTTTTCACATGCTCAACGTGCTGAGTTGGGAAACGTGTAGTATGCGACCAAAAACATCGTCGTCTCACTGTAGACCACACATCCATTCTCTTTGAAGCCTGCCACGCCCCCTCGCCAGTCCACGTTGATACCCCAAAATATTGTTATCCATAGTCTGTGTTCCCAAAACGGATGGTCGCAAAAACGTGTGTCGGTTTTATCTCAGCTATCGTTTCGCACTATACGCTTAGGGGACTTAATTTTACAGCCACTGGGTCCCACTGGGTTACCCTAAAGGGGTGGGACGTGCCAAAACACGTCTGGTCAACTATATAAAGCATTGATTATCGATCAACCCAATCATCCTTGGGTCTTTTTTTCTGATTCGTCTTTGATAACTCCATCTTTCACATTTTACTTCCCCTCCTATATTCAACTATCAGTAACTTTTGAACCATGTTGGACTTTGTTCTTGCAACAGATAAGTACCAACTCTTGGGTACGGCTGCCGTGGTGTTGGGGTTCTCTGGCTTCGTGTTCTACTTTGCCAAACTCGACCAAACCGTCCACTCTCTCTTGGTGTTTGCCTGGGCTTGTTTCATCAAACCCTTGATTCATAAAAAGTCTGCTGCAGGGTCCTCTGGTAAAAGTCAGCAACAATCACTCGAACAATTTTATAAAAATCAGGCTCATATCTATGACAATACGCGTGAATTCTTATTGAAAGGAAGAAAAGAATGTCTTCGTTTGGCAGTTAGTCACTTGCAAAAATCCAATGATTTGGTGTGGATTGATATCGGTGGTGGAACTGGTTCCAATATCGAACATATGGACACAATTCTCCCAATTGCCAAACATTTCAAGGCTGTTTACCTCATTGATTTATCTCCTTCCTTATGTGATGTTGCAAAGCAAAGATGTATCAGCCATGGTTGGAAAAATGTCCATGTTATTGTCGCTGATGCTTGTGACTTTCAAATTGACCATAAACAAGCCGATTTAATTACTTTCTCCTACTCGCTCTCCATGATTCCAACCTTCAATGCTGCTATTGATAACGCTGTTTCTAAGTTGGACAAGTCAGGTATCATTGCTTCTGTTGATTTTGGTATTCAAAGTTCTGATACTTCTATGGGTAGAATTAACACTCTTGGTGGTTCAATCAATAGAAATATTCCTTGGATTTTGAGAAATTTCTGGAGAATTTGGTTTGAAGCTGACAAAGTCTTCTTGGACTCCTCCAGAAGAAACTACCTTGAATACAAGTTTGGTACTGTAAAATCTGTCAATTCTTACAACAAGAAGTTGGGCAAAATTCCTTATTACATCTGGATTGGTTGTGACAAGTCGAAATCAAATGCCATCTTACACAGAATGAATTGTTTAGCTACCGAATCTCCTTACTTGGCCCCTTCTACCGCTCCCTCTGAAGTGCTTGACTCTAAACACCCTATTTCCAAGGGACATGAAGCTGCTTTACTCAACTTTCAAAAGAATTTGCCTTTCCCATCTCTCTACTATCAAAAGGAATACTGGAGAGTTTACTACGATGAACTCAACGCTCATTTTGAACAATTCAAAAACCAATACATCTATGCTTTCACCTGGGAGGACCCTCGTGAGGACAACAATATTCTTAAGTTCACTTCTGATGACACTGTTTTAGCTATCACTTCTGCTGGTGATAATATCTTATCTTATGCTACTTTGCCTAACCCACCAAAGAGAATCCATGCTGTTGACTTGAACCCATGTCAAGGACATTTGTTAGAATTGAAATTGGCTTGTTTCAAGAGTTTGACCCACCAACAAATCTGGAATATGTTTGGTGAAGGTAAGATTGACAACTTCTCTGATTTATTGATCGATAAGTTGAGTCCACATATGTCTTCCAATGCTTTCCAATATTGGATGGACAAGGGTCCAAAGGCGTTCTCTGGAAAGGGTCTTTATGACACTGGCTCTACAAGATGGGCCTTGAGACTTGCCAAGTGGACTTTTGCTACCTTTGGTGTTTCCAAGCACGTTGAAAAATTATGTGAATGTGACACTTTGGAACATCAAAAGAAGATTTGGGCCGAAAAGTTGAAGCCAGCATTATTCAACCCTATCGTTGCTACTCTTATGGTCGGAAACCCAATCTTTTTATGGAAAGCTTTGGGAGTTCCAGCCAACCAGGCTTCAATGATGGGTAACTCTGTATTGAAATATGTTGTTGATACTTTAGATCCACTTATCAACCGTTCGTTGATCTCCAAGGATAACTACTTCTATTACTTATGTTTGATGGGTAAGTACGCTTACAACAATTGTCCTGACTACTTGACTGTTAAGGGATACAACCGTTTGACTTCCTCCAACAATGGTCACACTCCGGTTGATAACATCAGATTGCACACCGACACCTTGAATGATGTGTTTGCTAGATTGAGTAAGAAATCGATTACCATCGCAATTATCATGGATCACATGGATTGGTTCGATCCTAAAGGCAAAGACGCCGCTAACGAGATTGAGGCATTGAAGCAAAGTTTATGTCATGGAGGTAGAGTTATGTTGCGTTCAGCTTCTACACACCCATGGTACATTGGAACTTTTGAATCGTTAGGGTTCAAGTGTGAGCCAGCTGCTGTTAGACTCAGTGGAGAGTCTATTGATAGAACCAATATGTATGCCTCTACCTGGGTGTGTACCAAGGTTACTGATGACGAAGATGCTGGTCGTCGTAGAATCAGTAGCTTGAAGATCTAAGAACTAACGCTTTAGAGAGAGAATGGATCTTGTTTGAATTGATTATCTTGAACCCATGAAACTGATGTTTAGTTTCTTTTGCGAGTTATCTATTTGTTTTTCCAATGTATTTATTGTATACCACTAGAATTACGTCAGTTTTATAAACGAAAGAAATATAAGAAATGAATAACAAAGTCAAACCCCTCCCTTTGGCTGGTTGCAAAACATTGACTCGCACATGGTACCCTTACTTTTTTCCCCGGATCCAATCTTACGTAATCGGAGCCTACTCTTGATCAGATTTAGTCAGCTTACTTCAAGTACTCCATCATACCATTCTTTCTGTACCCAGACCTACTCAAGAACTCTCTGGTCACTTTGTGGATCCATCTGTGTGATTTGATTATTTACTAAGCCAAAAAAATGTTTGATATTGTTTTTGCCGTTCCTCTCGAATGTCAATCATGTGTTGATTCAGTTGCTGACGCTCTTCAACCGTTAGACGTCAAATATACCATCAGTCTTAAAGACAATTTGGTGACTACATATGGCAAATTGCCTCCCAGTGAAATCATCAAAGCTATCCAGGAAACCGGTAAAGATGCTGTGATCAGAGGGACAGGAAAGGTGGACAGTGCTGCCGTGTGTATCTTGGAGTCATTCACCACCAACGTTCGACCAGTCAAAGGCTTGGCCAGAATTGTCGCTGTCTCGCCCACCGATTTATACATTGATCTTACCGTCAATGGCTTGCCTAAGGGAACATACTACCCATCTATCCGTACTCTGGGTAATTTATCTCAAGGAGCGTTGTCAACGGGATCATTATTTTACGAATTGGAGCCAGTGAGCGTGGAGGCACCCACCAATATAAATACCACCATCAGTGCTGTTGGAGCTCTGTTAGTGGACGACTCACAGGATTTACGTTCGGGACAGTCTTTCCTTCATGCCAACTTGAGTATCAACGATTTGATCGGTAGAAGTGTCGTTTTGTCCAAGTTGCGGGACCAAGTGACTGAAGACTCGCTTTGTGGAGTGATTGCACGGTCTGCGGGAGCTTGGGAAAACGATAAACAGGTGTGTAGTTGTACGGGAAAGACTATATGGCAAGAAAGAACGGACGCGTTACTGAGAGGATCAGCATTATGATATTTATATTGTTGAATATTTTAATTACTAATTATAATTAAAATTAATATTAAAATTGACATTAAAATAGCAACAAATTCATTAGTATGGTAGTAGTTATTGTTGTGGAACACACTAATATGATAAGAAACTTACTAAAGTACCCAACATTTAGGATTGCCACCAAAGACTTTGTTGTAATACCGTTTCATTTCCAACAATGTCAACCTCGGGTCGGCCACGTGATTGTCCCGTTGCCTTTTCCCCTGTACCGCACACCGTATTTATTTCACATGGCTGAACTCTTACTGCTATCCGAGTGGTTCCAAAAATATCAAGATCTTTTTTGCCGGAGCGGGGTGGCTAAAAAATCAGAGGCAACTGTCAAGTGAAACTGTGAAGTAACCCCTAATAGATATATAATAGGTTCCTTCCGATTGTGCAACGACTAAGAACTTTTTAGACCAAGCATTATTTCACCATGTCTAGTTCCATCAAATCTTCCAGTTCTCATGGGTCCAAAGCCACCAAGAAACTGGCTTCAACCACGTCTACCCAGGTTCCTCTTTCTGCTCCACAGCAAGCCGTTCCTAAGGTAGCTCCCAAGGTGCCTTCCAACGGTTCCAATGGTGCCAATGGTGCCAATGGTGCCAAGGTCTCCCCCCCTAGTCCCAATGGTGCCAAAGTATCGCCCCCTAGTTCCAATGGCACCAATGGCTCCAATAGCAAGCCCAATTCTCATCCAACGTCAACCGGTGTTTTACAACACACTCCTCTTGAGGATATCCCCAAGGCGGTTGAAAAACTCACAGATGCCTTTCACACCAAGCAAAAGTCCCACTCTATTCAATACAGATTGAACCAATTGAGAAACGTTTACTTTAGCATCAAGGACAACATCGACCTCCTTGCTGATGCCTTATACAAGGATTTCTATAAAGCACCCTCAGAAACCAAGAACTTTGAAATCGTCATTGGTCTCAATGAATTGGTTCATACCATGGCCCATTTACATAAGTGGGTTAAAACAGAGCCTGTGACCGGTCTTCCTCTCAGTATGCAAACCAGCCCTGTTTACATCGAAAAGATTCCTTTGGGTGTGGTGTTGATTATTTCTCCTTTCAACTATCCATTCTTACTCTCGTTAGCTGCTGTTGTCGGTGCCATTGCTGCCGGAAATGCCGTCGTTTTGAAACAATCGGAGGCAACTCCTCACTTTTCTCATCACTTCTCCAGGATCTTATCTGAAGCTCTTGATGATGACTTGTTTTTCGCTGTTAATGGTGCTATTGCCGAAACAACTGTCCTCTTGGACCAAAAGTTCGATAAAATCATGTACACTGGTAACGCAGTGGTTGGAAAAATTATTGCCAAAAAGGCTGCTGAGACCTTAACTCCAGTTATCCTTGAATTGGGTGGTAAGTCTCCAGGTTTTGTTTTAGATGATATCAAAGATCTGGATCTCGCTACTGTTGCCAGAAGAATTGTATGGGGTAGATACACTAATGCTGGTCAAACTTGTGTTGCCGTCGATTACGTGCTTGTCCATGAATCAATTCATGACAAGTTGGTTAAAGAAATCCTTAAAATTGTCAATGAAGAATTCTATGGCACTCTCCACAAGAGTGATCCTACCTACACCCATGTCATTCACGATAGAGCATTCAAGAATTTACGCAAAATTATCGACGAATCCAAAGGTAACATATTGGTTGGAGGCCAATCTGATGAAAGCACTAGATACATTGCTCCAACTGTTATAGACAATGTTGACTGGGAAGACTCCACCATGTCACAAGAACTCTTTGGTCCGGTGTTGCCAATTTTAACATACACTGACTTGAAGGCCACTTTACGCACTGTTGTACAACGTCATGATACTCCATTGGCACAATATATCTTCACATCCAAGTCTACCAGCAGAACAAAGAACCCTCAAGTCGATCTCATTTTGAGATCTCTCAGATCCGGTGCTACCATGATTAATGATGTTATTATGCACGTTGGGTTGGCCAATGCTCCATTCGGAGGTATTGGGCAATCCGGACATGGTGCTTACCATGGAGAATTTTCTTTCAGAGCTTTCAGTCACGAAAGAACAACCATCGAGCAAAAATTATGGAATGATTTTGCTTTAGTTTCAAGATATCCACCTTACAACGAGAAGAAGGATAACTTGATCGATGTTTCTCAAACAGGTTATAATCGTAAGGTCTGGTTCGGCAGAAGTGGTAATGTTAATGTTGGTGGTCCAAGTGGACTATTCTCTTTATGGACTAGTGTAGCAGGTGTCTCTGCATTGCTTTATTATTTTGCAGCCGGAGTCTAAATTCCCTGTGGATAAGTACGCCTTAGATTGAAATTAATATTTGTTTAAACTCAAATGGTTTTAGTTGTAGATGTAGTTGTTCGACTTATACACTACAGTGGTAAGTCACCTTTCGTATTCATGTTATCCCCTCAAGAGACAACAACAATCATTAAAATTAAAGAGAGGCTCTTCGGTTCTGTCTAAATAGCTGCAATTATGAATTGCTAATGCTAAGGCATGCGAAGATTTATGTAGTTCATTATTGTTCGTAAACACAATTTTGCTTCACATCACAAAGTGGCGGTGGTAAATAGATAATTTCAAATTGAACATGCCTGTTCTGGTATCCCAATATTCATGGTTCTTTGGTAGTCCCATGCTTCAAATGGCTCAACACCTTACCCACTAACCCTATCAAACCTGATGGAATTATTTGTTTTAGTACCAATTTCACGAAGGTATAATCTGTGCACATATTGCTCGTTGTAAAAGTTCTATAGTTAACCCTTTCATTCAATTACTTTACTTTTACAATCTTTGAAAACAGTTGACCCTTAGTGGTGAGTGATCTATATACTCTATTGGTTTTGGAGTAAGGAATCAGTTCACAAATTCGTTATTGTTTTCTCAAACCGACAAATTCACCTCAAGTGTAGTGAAGTCTTACCCTGAGTTGCAGTAATCCATTGGTATGTATCATGAGCTGTGATCCTTTTTATTGTATATTAATGAAAAATCGAATACATATCGATTAGAGGGTTAAGGAACATAAAGTCGTATTAGAAATTAAGTAGCAACGGAATGTATCAAGAATAACAAGAATGCATGGTGTGATAAAATTCGTGATAAAAAGACATCAACAAGGTGAAAAGCAAGCACATAAACAAATGACACACTGCAGTATAGACAAAAATGGAAAAGATGTTATTGGTTTTTTTGAAGTAGCCCGAAATAACAGCTACAACAATAGCATCCAGATTGTAACATCTATTCTACAGGGAAGTCAGGGGAAAATCTATTCAGAAATAAAAGTGACTTCAGTATATCCTAACCCCTTTTCCTTGATGCCTTCCTCTTTCAAGCTGATTTCAAACTCGTTAGCATATTGGTAGATATAAGGCTTGGTACCTGCAACACCACTGACAATATTCTTTACAAATTGAGGAATTTCAGCCATGACATCGACTCTCTCAACCAAGGTGGATAATTTTCCGGTGACGGTAGCAACAATCTTGTCGTCTGGGCTTGGGAATTCATCCTTTTTATCCTTGGTGTAGTTGAACTCAATAGACTTAGGTACAGGCCACCCAATATCATCGGCAACAGCATCATTGTGAACCACGACATTGTTGATGGAGGCATGTTCGATTTTTTCGTTGGAAGCAATGATTCCAATGTTGACCTTGGTATTGGCATACGAAGGAGGAGTGGTGAATTCCATTTGAATGGCAGAATAGTGCTCGGAATGGAAGTTGAGGAAGTTCCAAGCCTTAGCAGCATGGTGAGGCTTCATACCTTGTAAAGCCATAACGAACATTGTGTAACCCTTGATCTCAAAGGTCTTGGTGGGAGTGACAACGGTACCAGCGACATCACATCTTGGCCAGAATAAATGTCTCATGGAGCCCCATGGTTCGTCGTGGTCTTCACCATAGTAGGTGGAACCATCCTTACCAAAGATAACTCCTGGAACAAGCTTATTGACGGTAAGTTCAACAATGGATTCAGGGGTAACAGAAGACTTTAAGAGATACAGGCTGTTATCCTTGTTCAATTCGAACGACAAGTTGTCGGCATAAAAGTTGGAGCCGTCTACTCTGAAGTTCTCCAATTTGGTGGAAGTCCAGATGTTTTCTGGATGAGATTCATCACCGGCATGGAACAATCTGAAGGTGAATTGTGCGGTGGTGTGTACACCCATGACGTTGGAATGGATGATCTGAGCAAACCCCACCCAACCAGACTTCAAATCGGTGTAGTAGAAGGTCTGGGTCTCAACATTGGTTGAAGG
The DNA here is from genome assembly GCA_030582675.1 of Suhomyces sp. yHQL142. Lineage (NCBI taxonomy): Eukaryota > Fungi > Ascomycota > Pichiomycetes > Serinales > Debaryomycetaceae > Suhomyces > Suhomyces sp. yHQL142. The sequence goes on from JAJMGU010000019.1 coordinate 22,690, forward strand.
TGGTCTTTGCCAGTTGAAATCAGCAATGGTGGTTTCTCTGTAGATGTCGACATCGCCACGGGCGATGAAATCGGTGACGGGCTGGATGGCTTCTCTGCCATATTCTGGTTCAGCAGTACCTGCGACGGCGGAAAGACCTGATTGGACCCACTTTAACATGATGATTTGTTTGGGTTTGGGGATACACTGGAGAAGAGTTGAAGGGCAAATAATGTATGTATGTGTATATTGGTGAGGGAATTGGGAGTCATGTGATGGCCCGGTCATGTGATAGAGCAAGTATTTTTGGATCACGTGGTGTCTTCTCGATAGGAGATAGGAGCACTGGCAGAACAAAGAGTGAGTGCGTAATTAAGAGACACTTAGGTAAAGGGAAGGCTATGGTGATTACTCAGGGTAATTACTCACAGTAGTATACAGAAGCACCAAGAGCAGAGAGAGTATTGAGATAGGGAGAATAGTGGAGTCTGGCAAGATACAGTTGCTGCGAGAGCATAGAGTCCGGTGATGGTATCGTGGTACATCTACATAGTAAGTGAGAGTTAATAATAGACACTCAGATGAGGCCATGTTATATACAGTACGTTTAGTAGTGAGATGAAGAGAAGACTGAAGGAAAGATGTACGAGTGAGAATTAAAATATGAGGGTAAGTGGGCGATGTTTTTGAATAGTATTGGAGACTGTGACTTTGTGGTCGATGGGTATTACTGTCTATGGTGTGCTAGTGCACTCACTATTGTACTGGGTGGTCTGTAGTGATTAGAGTGTGAAGTTGTGACCTGCATATAATTACGCACTCTATTACCACACATAGTAATAAGTGTATTTTATAAACGCCTATTGTTACCAGTGGACGTCACACTACCATGATGACGATTACAGTAATAACCGTCAAGACTGTAGCATCATACTGCACCATCTTTAATCAAAATAGAGATAATTCCAACTGTCTAGCCCCCATACTAAACCCTGATGTGCCTAATTTTCACTCAATTAATCCGGGATCTAAGTAGGTCAAACCGGCTCCACGGTCTCGATCGGGAAATGTGTGAAATGCCATGGAGATTCGCCTGTTCAGCCGGCATTAACCATGGGCGCATGATGGTTCTGGATTTACGGGTGCCGCGTAAAAGGTGATGGCACTTTTCACGAAATTTGCATCAATAGCCGTGCCGCTAGCGAACAACAAGGGGTGGGAACCAGAACCATGGTGCGGTGGGTCCAGCGAAGCGTGCCGGATAAGCCATTTTAAGCCCCCGTGTGGGATGGAACAGGCAGTTGCGGAACAAAGTGGATCGTTAGAGTGAGAGTGAAAGGTGATAGAGATAGAGAGTGAAAAGTTGAGTGAAAAGTTGAGTGAAGAGGGTCAGAATTAGGCAGAATAGAGTGACTAATCTACACTATATTTCCGCCTGGTGAGCGTTTGGTATAGGCGTGGCAGACCTACCCACGCTATCTATCGTCTTAGTGTCTCGCCTTGGAGGGATGTGCACAAAAACCGGCTGAAGTTATCGCCCGGATTGGCAATAATAAACAGGAGCAAAACTGCCCCAGAGTACGCCTGGTACGCCCAAAACAACCCCCCTCCCCAGTTTGTCGCTCCAGTGACCCCCTATGGTTGGCCCCCTAGTACTATGGCCATCATACTGTGCTGGGTACCCATGTTTCGTGGTTTTTTCTCACGCCCCATGGCGCCTCTGGTGGGTCTCCCAGGGTCTGCCTAGAATCTCGTAATTACCCCATTTTTATCAATTTTCACCACTGCGGGTCGATTTGTGCACAAATTGGGTATGGAAACTCGGAATTTAGTAACAAAGAACCTCCCACAATACCACCGCCAGGACGTGGTGTGAAGGTAAAAGAAATTCGTCTTCACTTGCTATGACTAGGTAAAATGGGCCGAGTGTAGACGATTTAGTGCACAGTATTGTAGGGAGGATTAGCAGTAGTAATGACTGACTATAGATAGTGTGCACTCACTATACTACCTCATATTACCTCATACTACTCTTGACTAGCTGGTCCTATACTGACTCGTACTTACTATTATTACTCTATCTCACTCTATCTCACTCTATCTCACTTTACCTCACTTATTTCCTTGATGTTATTTCCCTGTGCCCTCTTATCCTGACTCTTTCCCTCTCACACTCACCTTTTTATCTACATTTTCATACCTTTAATTATCCCTTACAACCTAACATCCCGTTGATCTGGCCCCAATTTCTTCCTTGCTACCCTATCTCTGGCCCCAGTGTGTCCTTACGTAGATACTTCTCTCTTGGCTCTCCCTGTCCTTCGCAAAAATTCCCTTCAACCTTCCCTAAACTCCCCAAACTCCCCCCTTCCAGTTCCATTTCCTCCTTACAATCCTGACTAACCCTACCTAACCATAACCCTGCCACAAAAAGAAATCCTCTATAGGCATTAATAATTTACTCCCAAGGAAACTTGTCACCCTCCATCAACTTCTTTCCACCCAAGTCGCTAGACTCTCTGCTAGCTCCCCCTACCTTCACAGAAACCACCATTCCCTCCCTACCCATCGTACCATCTGTTTCCTCCCCATCTCTCCCTACAATTCCTACCTAATCCACACTTCCTTTCATTCCTGGTGGAAACCATGTCCAAGGTGGTCATATCAAACTTGGACCCTCCTCTACGGGTCCCTCCGTCGTCGTCGTATTCGGGCTCGATACGTCCCAAGCCTCCCGTGGCCATCTCCGTCAAAATGACTCCGGATCTTCTCCATCATTTCAAATCATGCCTCGAAGCAAACATCACACCCAAGCTTATCGTGAAAGATGGATTATACGTAAGTATCACGAATCAAAAAACGAACAATATGGTCGATTTTAGCTTCAAATTTGCTCCATTTGGGCAAAAGTTCGACTCGATTGGAACGATTTTTCACCTTCCAATACTAACCCCTCTAGTCAATTAAAATCTCCGATGATTTGATCTTCCCGTGTCACAATCTTCCCGAACACTTGAACGTGGATATATATTCCATCAAAGATTCCAAGTACAACGGTAGAGTATCCAACAAGTTGAACGTCATTACTGACACGAAAAAAATCAAGGAATATACCCGGTCTATGGAACTACAAGACACGGTTTCTGCAGACTCAGAAATCACAGAGACTTCAGACTCGTCGACAAGACCCAAATCCCCGTTGAAGTCGTCGTCAAAATCAACCCATTCCTCCTCATCTACAGCATATAATCACGCATCTTCCTCGAGAAGCAGCCCGCCTTCCACAACGAGTTCTCTGCTGAGAACCCTAGCATACCGCATCAAACCTACGGATAATACATCCCAAGTATCGTTGAAATTCCTTCATTTGTTGGCCTTGGGCCCCATGCCCGAAGCTCAAATACTGCAAACATTACACGGTGAAAACTCCTCCAATATTTCCTCTTTGATCTCCGATTGTTGTCAGGTATACGATCGTAGCAACACATTCATACAGGATGATAGATTCCCTATCTTGGAAAGAAAGAGAAGAAGAAGAATAAAAAGCAGAATCAGGGGATCTGATAATGAACGTGATTTGGAAGACGATGATGACATTGCCATCGATTCCATGATTATTGATAGCGAGTACGACGAAGAAGACAAGGAATTTGAGATATTCAGTACTCCTCATTACATCCTCAAGGACAAATACTACAAAGAGTTGAAGCCTTGGGATTGGAAGCACTATACCACGTTTGAACGTAAACTTATCATTCAAAATATTCATCACGCTTTGACCAGATTAGGATACTCGGAAACTCATCCATTGAGAAAGAAGATTTGTAACAAACCAGCTATTCAAAGTAACAATACAGCCTCGTCAAATCTTGTCAGCACTGATGAAGATAAGAAGTCCAGCTTAGGGGGAGGTTTTTTGATTAGCTCTACTAAAAAGTCTTCCTCATCGAACTCGACAGCAACAGCAAACTTACCATTCAGAAAGTCTCATACGGACTCTCCAAAAGTTGCCAATAAACTCGATTTAGATAACAAAAGAGTCGGGATCCATACCACCTCTAATTCTCCTGCAATTGATAACTATTCAATTAGTGGTTCAAGCGCGTCCAACAATTCAAGAAATTTATTTGCATCTAAAAAATCGGCCCCATCAACAGCTTCTGCCGCCAAAAGAAAGTTCTCTTCTTCGTCATCTTCGTATTCATCTGATGAAGACAAACTTGTGAAGAAACTGAAGGTAGATACTTATACATCACCACCTTCTTCTGAGGAAATGGATGATGGAGAATCCACGGCATCTGCGTTGGCTACAGCGAGAAGTCAAAGGATCCAGAATTCCAAGCAAGAGTCCTCGACACCATCTACACTTCCTCCGGATATCAAATCTGCTGCAAAGAGATTGGAATATTACAACAGCTTGGCAGTAAAGTTCAAGTTCAAGTATAAGGAATATGAAACCCTTTACAATAAATTGAAGGTTCCACACTCCAGTAATACCAACAAGAGTGAGAACAAAAAATCGCTCTTGAAATTATTCGAATTGCATAACACATTATCTCAATGGAAGAGGACTTTATGGGACTTTGATAATGAAATTAAACTGAAGTCAAACATCATGAACTTATCAAAGCATAAGAAGACTTCTGCTGCTACACCAAAGTTGCAGAGTATAAGTCCAATTGGGTTCAATCCACCTGGTAATTCTCAGACACTGAGTCCTGCAATTCCTCAAAATATCAATAAGCCACAACAAGGTAGAGTCGGGAATACAATATTGGCATCGGCACCAGCTTCCCGAACAAATAGACCAAAGATGTCCCTCGATTATTAAACTAATACACCATACAGTGAAGAATCGTCCCTTTAATATTAGCATAAAATGGGATGCGTCTCGATACAAAAAATATCAAATTTACAAATACTGACAGGGTTTGCCCTTTGCAATCCAAAAAAAAAAAACTAATCTTATCGGTATAGTCAAGCAAGTTTCTACGTCGAAACCAAATTCGCTTAACCTTTCGATAAGACATTAAAGCTCAAAGTATGCGGGACCGTAACCAATGGCCATTTGCAACGCAATTTCAATGATTTTCGACCGCATGTTACTTTGCTCAACTCTCTTTGCATTTCAACACCCCTTTTTCCATTTCAATAATCTTGTGTCAGTTGGTGTCTACGTGAATTCGCTGTCAATGGCACCAATTCTCCATTATTTCTTCTATTTACATTTCGCGAGACGAACACATACAATGGATTTATACATTAATACATTCAATACAATATCGGTTATTGTTTTTTAGCATTTTACAAATTGAAAATCGTATATTTATCAATAATTGAATATACTCTTATAGTACAAACATCTAGATTGCAATAAATCCCAATCATCATTGCTGATCCACATTTCATTGACCACTTTTAATCTTCCGTAGACACTTCCACCCTTCCAAGTCAACATCTCGGGATCAAACTCTCTTGGTGGAGGTAATATATTGACTGGCAAGGTTGTTCCTTCTTCACATAACGAATCGACCAAGTCAATATCTAAGTTGACTTGAGTCTTGGCTTCTATATCTGCTATTTCTTGTTCAGACAATGTGATATCATCCAATGATTTCTCAGGATTTTCTCTTTTGCTCAATTTAAGATCATTGATCATTTGTTTTTTCAATTCCTCTACTTTTTTGATTTCAGACAACACATATGCCACAATTTGATCTAAAGCACTGTTGGATAAAAGCTTGGGTCTCCATATATTAATTCTATCAGAAAGAATCAACTCATAGCCGGGAATCTTAGCAAAACCTCCTCCAACAATTAATATGTTATCATAAAGTTTTTTGATTTTATTCAAATCAGTAGATAATCCAGCATTTGTAATCGATTCTATGATGGCTTTTTCGAGAGGAACGTGACTGATATTCTTCTCTGCATGAGACAGCTTAATGTTCGGAGACGGTTTATGGAGCTTATTTTCGGCGATCTTTATCAATAATTCTTCTTCTGTTTGATCTGCGTAAGACAACTTGGACTTTAAATCATCCTGGGATTTAGATTTCGGATTGTTTCTTTTGCCACTATAATGATCAATCGATGTGCCAAACAATTTCTTGACGTGCGTATTGGTTGAAAGATCGGACGACGCCAATGACGGGATTGCTGGTTTAGTGTTCCCGATTTGGAACAAATCCGGATAGAATAATCCCATAGGTGCCAACATCACTTCATCGAAAACCTTAAATTCATACTTTTCAGTAGCTTCAAATGGCTTTCTCTTATAGAAGTTGTACAACTGGACGGCGATATCTGCATCTTGAAAGGTGGCAAAGCTATGCTTCAAAGATTGAGCGAGTTCCCAATCATCATTTCTACTTCCCAAATCAATGTCCTTGTACGGAAAAGCGCTTTCCAACAAAAATTTCATAAATGTTTCAGTTACTTGATCTCCTCCATAATTGAGCCTGACTCTCGAATCAGTGATGACGAGTCCTTCATCCACACAACTGATAGTAGTGGTATGGGCTCCAACATCAACGACACATGCACAGGTAGCACCAGCTCCAAACGTAGCTGATACAGCTTCTTGAATAATTCCAACTCTTCCAAATCCAACGAACTTGAACAATGTGTCAACCCAAGTTTCCACATAAACTTTATCGTATAAATCCGGAATTATCAACATGGCCTTTAGATTTGAGAGATTCTTAATTTCTGCTTTACTCAACGATTCAACAATAATGTTAGCTAAATCGCCCAAAATTTCTTGTGGTGAGGAATAGTGCTTAGAATGTTCGTTGAAGCTTCCGTTGATTATTGGATATCTGAGCGTCCACTCATCAAAATGTTTTGGATTCAAAGGTAATTTGAGGGCTTCATCACCCACGAAGAACTTTTTTCCCTTGTGTTCTTCAGTATTGACATCTATCCATTCCTTTTTATTTGGGTCATTATGGTCTGCAATCCGCTCTGGTTCTTGCTTTTTATTATAATTGGCTGCGGACTCTCTTGAGTTTGGTAGGATTCTTCTCTTGTAGAATCTCATTCTGGCCTTGAAGTCTTTCGTCACCTGGACTTTATTTTCTTCGAAATTTTCATCAAAATATATGTCTCCCGTTTCGTTGAAATGTCTAATTGGGACCGGTTGATGGTTTTCTTCATCGGAAGATGTTTTTAGTTTTGGAATCGCTATCACTGTGGGTATGGTAAGAGGTACGGCATCGGTGGCTCTTCCAATTCTTATGTACGAAGAGCCTGGATGAATAATGATGGTGTCATGACCGATTTTGGCTTTTTCCTCCCTTACTTCTTCTGTTTCGTTCTCCTCGTCGTCGTCCTCTTCTTCATCGTCTGCATCTGCAGTCATGGCAGCTGCGTGCTTCTTCTTGCTCATTTCAGCTTCAATATCATTCAAATCAAAATTATCAAAATTCTTAGGGTCAGAGGTTGATTCAACTGCTGAAGGAGTTCCATTCTCCGTATTGGCTACTTCACTTTCGTCTTTTAGCTTTTGTTGGAGATACTTTTCAGTTCTCCAATTTCTAACAAACAGTATCTGTTCATCTTTTCTCAAGTACTCTGTGAAGTAATTCTTTTGGTTAATCAATGGTATTGGCTTGATACTCGAGAGTCCAAATCCGTTCTGTTCTTCGAACCTACCGATCCCGGTTTTTTTCAAGTTCTGTGCTATGGTGGCAGCAGCTTTTATTCTACCTTCTTTACGACGTTGTAACACCTCAGCACTGGGTTTTTTACCCGTTCCCGGTCCCGCTTTCTTCTGTCTCTTCGGATCACTATTTTCTATGTCATCGTTAGGTCCTGTTCCGTCGCTTTTGGGGTTGGACTCGGGTGGAACCGACAGTCTGGGTTCATCTTGAAGATTCTCTTCGTGGTGATCGATTGGAGGGGAGGACATGCTGCGAGTGTCTGGTTCTGGTTTTGGTTGGAGGTATAGACAAAGTGTCACTGGTGGTGTTGTTGGTGATGGTGATGTTGGTTCTGATAGTATTGGCGTTCTTTTACTGACACTTCGTTCGTCGATTTCGATATTTGGTGATGTTTTTTCAGACTGCGCGTAGTACTATGGGGTTGGGGAAGTATTGGAAGTGAAAGGTTGGGTGGATGAAAAGGTAGATATAATTGAGTAGAGAAGGCGGGGATGCGACAAAAGTGATTGTATGACGATTTTGTAGCTTTAATAGGGTAATTGAGTCTGTTTGGGGATTTTTGAGACTCAATTGAGGAAACCAGTGGTTGTTCTTCTACTAACAATGTAATAGTAGTGATCAGGTTCTGGATAAGAATTAAATGAGAGCTGATATTTGAACACCGGCTAAACTGGTCACCTCTTCCTTGTCGGGAATCTCGAACCCTTGATTTCTGCAATAACATCTCTTTTCACTTCTCATAATTACATTTAATTACTGCAAAAAAGTGAAAAATTACCAAAATTTGATAATCAAAAATTGATTGCAATGATGGAATTAAAATTCCGACAAAAAGAGCCACAATTGAACACGATCAATGTGACCTGTACTCACATTCTTTTACCTTCCACCAACTCCTATTATCCTCTACATCTCTTCTCTTGGTCTGCTAACAATTATCTTGGTGCTGCACACAAAGCATCAGGCCGCTAACAAGAACCACCAGGCTCCTCCTGCACATAACCACACTCTTGTCCTCGGAATGAAACTGTGCCTGGGTCCCCGTTCACGTGGACCCGGAGCCTATCGGAGCCGAAACCTCCCTAGAGTTCTCTCGGTAACTCTCACCGGGCCAATGAGTCGTTTAACACGGACAAGGAGGATCCGATGAGGTGGCACCTGGAGGATGATAATGTAGCGATAGTAAGCGTAACGAAACACTAAGTATAGGGGAGTAGGGAATACCTAGCGAGAGGTTATTTTTATAGATATAGATATGGCTAGCGAGACTATTTAGGGAGCTTTTTACCAGGAAAACTAGGTACTATTGCCCTTTTAGTTGGGTGGATAATAGCGAGGTTTAGTGTTGTACGGCTGCTTCCCCTCCCCTCCCCTCCCTATTCTTCTCTCGCTACGCTCGCGGAACCCACCACGTCAAATCAGATCTTATGGTGGCTGTCCCCGCTCTACGGCTTCCAACGGGCCCATTACGTCCGATGGCTCTCCCTACAAAATTTTCAGGCTGGACACCGACACCAGCAAAACACCCGCACCGCAGTAGTGTTGCCAAGGAAAAACATCCAACCCACCGTACCTAATCCCACGCACACGTCTGTTGTCGCTTCCTCACTACCTAGCGAGGCATCCAGTGTATACACCGTCCACTTTGACTATCATCAAAAGCTATAAAAATTTACCACCAGTTGTTCCCATCACCACCAACAACACCACCCCAAATATCGCCCCCACTATGTTGAACAGACAATTTGTCCGTGGCTTTTCGGCCGCCACCCCTGCCAGAAACTATGCTTCCACCATCAAGAACTTGAAGGTCACCCTGGACACCAAAGTGATCTATCAAGGGTTCACAGGAAGACAAGGTACCTTCCATGCCCAACAAGCCATTGATTACGGCACCCAAGTGGTTGGAGGTACCAATCCTAAGAAGGCCGGCTCCACCCACTTGGATAGACCTGTTTTCGCCAATGTCAGAGATGCCATCAAGGCCACTGGAGCTTCTGCCACCGGTATTTTCGTTCCTCCATCCATTGCTGCTGCTGCCATTGAAGAAGCTATTGAAGCTGAAATCGCTCTTGCCGTCGCCATCACCGAAGGTATTCCTCAACACGACATGATCAGAATCGCCCAGATCTTGAAAACCCAATCCAAAACCAGATTGGTGGGTCCAAACTGTCCTGGTTTGATTGCCCCAGACCAATGTAAGATCGGTATTATGCCATCGCACATCCACAAAAGAGGTAAGGTCGGTGTGATCTCCAAGTCCGGTACCTTGACTTACGAAGCCGTTGCTCAAACCACCGCCGTTGGTCTCGGTCAATCCTTGGTTATTGGTATGGGAGGTGACCCATTCCCAGGTACCAACTTCATTGATGCTTTGACCTTGTTCTTGAACGACCCTGAAACTGAAGGTATCATTTTGATTGGTGAAATCGGTGGTACTGCCGAAGAAGAAGCCTCCGAGTTCTTGAAACAACACAACTTGACCAGACCAGAGGGTCCTAAGCCTGTCGTGTCCTTCATTGCCGGTGTCTCCGCTCCTCCAGGTAGAAGAATGGGACACGCCGGTGCCATCATCTCTGGTGGTAAGGGTGATGCCAAGTCCAAGATCGCTGCCTTGCAATCTGCTGGTGTCGTTGTTGAACCATCTCCAGCTAGATTAGGTAACTCTTTGTTGGCTGAATTCAAGAACAAGGGTTTGTTGTAAGCTGCGCCATGTGATCTATTAGAACCTACATATATTCACTCTGCAATCACGCCCCATTATAAGGTGATCGCTCCATTAACCGTTGATAGATAGCTTTCTAGTACAAAAATGGGGGTTGAATCAGAATAAAAGAATAAGAATAAGAAGAACAAAAATTAGTCAATTAATTTCTAATTCAAGTATTGTATTCATCCAGGTACTACAATAGTGCCAATAAATCATATAGATATCAATGGTAGTTCATTTCCATAATATAACCACTCTTGATACCCTTAAGTATGGGGGGATACTTTCCAGGCACGCGCACGACCCTGAAAAATTTGGATGGTAAAAATGGTAACTACTTTTCTCGATTATCTACAATCAACAGTGTCAAGAGAATAATGATTTCATTGAGAACTATATTAGGGCGGTCGACCCAGTTCGTGCCCAGAATCACAATACAACATGCACCAGCAGCCATACATATAAATAGAGCGTTTTCCACCGGTTTTGTAGCGTTCAAAACCAACACATCCGCCAGAACGAAGGAAAACGTCCTTGATTTGGAGACATTTCTCAAGTTGATCGGACGGGGAACGCTGGAGCATCTCAGTACATTCGAAGGCGATTTGAACAAGTTCCTCAAGACATCATCCAAAGAAATGAAGACATTGGGGATCGATGTTTCCACCAGAAGATACATGTTGAGATGGATCCATAAGTTTGAAAACGACTTGGAACCGTTGAGAGAACACAAGAAGGGAAAGAAGAAGAACGGAGGTGAAAGAAACGCCAAGACTGTGCTCGCAAAGAAGAAGGCATTAAAGAAATTGGAGGAGAAGGAACAATTCAAGCAGGACGAATTGGCTGCGGAAGATAGAGGTGAGAGAACTTTCTAGAGAGACAAAGTGACAGAAAGAGAGAAGAAGAATAAGAGGAATTTCATCGAAACATCTGCATCACCCTAACCTTACATGCTCCAGGTCATGGTCATTCCAGTGTATATAATTCGGCTTGGTTTATAGTGAGATTGATATGATGTGATAAAAGAAGAGAAATAATTCATAATGATAAATGTAAATTTGGTATAGGCAGTCAAAGGGTTTCAATGTTAATCTTAACCTAGCCCCATCTGCTACTGAAAGAACTACTGGGGAAGTAACTAATGTACTTCATACCCCAATACATTGGGTCACATGACCAAAATCTGGACAAACGTGATCTCAAGTCACGCGGCTCAACATCTATTTTTTAGTATTTTATTTTGCGACTTTTGTTTGTTTATATAAAAGGTTAACACTAGTACAGAAGTAATACCAATACAATTGTTACCCCCAAAACCCACCACGGAATGAGCGATGAGTCTATAAACAGCAGGCTCACTGGTTTTATCCAATCACATGACGCCGCCCCGTTACAGCCGTCCAAAAAGCAAAATATACCAACTCAAACTGCAAAACTGATTGAGGAGATAGCTTTATCGCGTATACAAAACCAAATAAACACAAGACAGAGTGGCGATTTGGACGTTATATCAAACTGTTTTAAAAGCCTTTATTTGATACCTCAAAGGATGGACCAGAGCCTTCTATTGGCGAAGAAACACCATGTTTTCATCATACAATTACTCGAATCTAAGCAGTTTGTGGTTGCCATCCAAGAGATCCAAAGCCTCTACCAATGGCTTAATAAAATGGTGCATTCAAGGTCAATTGCACGGTCTGGACAAAGCATACCCATTGAAAAGATCTTGGAAATTGAGTTCATACTGTTGGAAGATGAACAAATGAATAATTTGATTGTGGCATATCATTTCTTGGTGTTACAATGTATGTTACAGTATGTCTCATCAAATCTCAGTAATATTGCCAAGAACAAGGATCCCATTGTAAACATGTCAATTTTCAAAAACATTACCAGGGTATTCTTGAAGGATCATTACTTGTCAAGATGGATCCAGGCTTCATACCAACACAATGATATAAATAAATCTAGATACACTGGAAATCTTATAAAGATGGCAAAAGGGTATACCAGGATATTGAGGACCCTCATGAAAAACCCCAAGAATGTAAAGCTTGGGACATACTACATGTGTCTTGTGCTCAAAATGATGGAACTAACAAACAATCCCGATAACGACATCGAAGTAACGATAAATGAACTAGATGAGATGGAAATGTCCCCTTTCATAGAAGATCTCAAACAATTAAATGATGCGAGATTTGATCCAATAATATCAAAGTTTAACTCATCACCCTCTATCAATCTCGATGTACATGCAAGCACTACGACCCCAGACGAAATAATTCAATGCCTCGATAAATTACTTCAAAGTCCGTCACCTGGTATACTTAATCGACTTCATCTCCATCTAATCCATTCAGATCCCCATATCATTCAAAATGAGGATAAAATATTGCATCGCATCAAGGAATTTCCTTTAGCAAATAATTCAAATACATTTGAATTCATCAAAATCATGGTTTCGTTCATAAAATCCTCGAGTATTGAACTTAAGAGGCTTTCTAAATCGTACCTTTTACTTCTTGACCAATATACCATTTTCATCAAAAGCGTTTTAGACAAAGTGTCTACCCATAACTTCCAATTTCAAACCTTGGTTCAACTATTTCATTTATTCAAAGACTACAGCCAACCGAAAAGAATCAGAAACCTTTCAAACCTCCATTATAATTTGGCACAGAAATCAAAAAGTATTCATTCATGCAAAAATTCCATTGAATACGAATTCTTCATTCACCTGAAAGATCCCAGCATAGAAAATCTTGATTTCTTGAAACTCAAGGTGCAAAAAATTGTCAGCGTACTTTGTGAATGGGGAAACCATTCCGAAGCATCTCATATCCTAATTCAACTAATAAGACTCGCCAAATCCAATGGAGAGCCTCTGCATGACCCACTTATAACTCAGTTTACAGCTAAATGCATTTCCAAGTACCCTCAATTTTCATTTTACTTTTTTGGGGGAAACAACGGACTCGAAGACTCTTTAAAATTGGTTCTATTGAAGGAAATCTTCGATTTTTTCGAGAAATCTAGCAACAGCGACGAGAAAACAAGAGTAATCAATCTAATTATGAAATCTATACAAGTTGAAGATGTTGAATTGAAGTTATCGATCCAGTATCATTACTTCAATATCAATGGATTAAACGAGTTCATTGACCTCGGTGAGATATTCGACTTGTCAACCTCTTCTAACCCAATAATCGTCACGGGAATACTACTTCAACAACTTATTCACTTCGAATGGTCCGACATAAAACTCGAAAGGGCAATCTTGGCATGTTCAGATTGGATAGCGAATTATAAAAATCACTCTCTGAAAAATGGAGAGCTACTTGAAATGGACATCTTCAGTACCTTTTTGAGCTTTTTGAAATTCAATGGATTAAATGGCCGCGTAATATCTTTGATTACTGATTTCAAGGCCATATCACCCTTCCAAACGTCTATGCACCATTTATTTTTGGAGTCGGAGTTGAGCCTGGCTCTCTCAAACTTGTCATTGCATAAGGAAGTTTCCGACTCGTTAGTACAGTGGAATTCTCTACTCAAATCGTTGAAGATAAACTCAGTCTATGAAGTGCTTAATTTCAACCTTGCTCAATTTAGGTATTGTCTCGATACAAAAAACATATCAATGGCAAAAGAAAAGTTTAACAAGGTTTTGAAAGTTTTGAAGTCCAGACCCGAGTTCGATTTGGGCAACGATACAAAGATATCAATGATCGATAAGTTAAGGAACCTATTATTGATAGCTAAGTTCCAACTCATGACGGCTTCATTAAACTCCCACATCAACAATCATCATGATGCCTTTAACAATGTCAAGATAGCCATCAAATTACTTTACTCTATTACCAAAACATCAGGTTCAAAAATTCCCAAAAGTGTTCATTTAAAACTCAAGTGGGAAACTACCAGCCTTTTGTTTCAGGCTTATCAAGAAATTTTGGATACATCCAAAAAGCTTGGGGTTGCAAGAGATTTCTTGTATTATTTATCAGAGTACAAGAAGATCAACTTATTGAGCACTACCCCTTTGATCAATTGTTTCAATTGGTTCGGGATGATAATGTACAATGTGCTCTTGGAGAATGAGGAAGAAATTGTCCAAATCGAAGAAAAAGTAAACGAATTGAGCAAATATTCTTTGGTACGTGAAAACTTATCGCTATCGTCCTTGGGAGAGAAGGTGTTCAAGCTCATCAATAAACAAATCAATGTTTCTATTGAGGAAAGTCTCAAATTCAAATCTTCGAAGGAATACCCAAGAGTTATTTTGAACAAGCTTGGTATGATCAATTGGCCATTAGAATATGATTGCGATTATCTATTGGGTCATCTCAACAAGTTGGAGTCCTCAAATCCTTTAAATTTAAGCGGAACGAAGTCATCTTCGAATATGGTCTATAGCTTGATTCAAGTCAAGTCCGATATCAAGAATGTCCTCAAATCATTACAAGGCTTACAAAATTTTAATCTGATAGACAGAGCAGCAAAGACAATCCCAAGCATTATTGAAGAAGGATTTGCTGATGTAACATTATACAGTATGGATTTGATAAACAAACTTATCGAATACAAGGATATCTTACAATCATATCTTCTTCCTTCCTCGCCCAACATATCCAATATCACCGTTTATCAGTTGAAAGATTTCACCAAGACACTCAACCAATGTCTCGCCTTGATTTCATCAATGACTATATTTAGGTTGAATACAACATTGCTGGTCGATTTATATTATCTTCAGGATTTTTCAAACTCGTTGCCTTTCATCAATGATAGACTTATCAATCATAATTCCAATGGTCCAGCTGACTTGTTACCAAATGATATATCAGGAGAAAACCAAAATGTCTACAAGCCATTTTCCTCCACTGCAATGGGATTCAATATCGACCTAAACATTCATTTACCCGATAATTGGTCAATTGTTACGTTAGATATATGCCCCTCTTCTGGAGACTTGTTACTTTCTAAATTCACAAAAGGCGACCAACCATTTTTCATTCGATTGCCCTTGAGAAAATCCAACAATGGGGCTGGTTTCCTGAAAATTAGATCATTTGATGATATTGCAAAAGCATTCAAAAATATTATTCGACAAAGTGATCTATCCACAAAAGCTGTTACAACATCAAAGATCGTCACCAAGGAGGACAGAAAGAGTTGGTGGAAATTGAGATTCAACCTTGATCTCGACATGAAAGACTTGTTAGATCACGTTGAAAACAGATGGCTAGGTGGATTCAAAAGCATTTTTTTCAACCATACATCAGATGTGGTGTTTGAAAAGTTTAAAATTGATTTTATTAAGATCTTAAACTCGACACTTCCATCGCGAAGCCAATATTCGGATGGCAAATTCATGGAACTTGATGACCACATTGTCAAGACGTTTTTCAATTGCACACAATATAATAAGAATGAAGTCGACGACTTATTATATTTTGTCATCGATACTTTGACTTTCCACGGAGAAAAGAACCGTTATGAAGATATTAATTTCCAAAAGTTTCATGGGTCATTGGAATCATTATTCGACAAGTACTTCAACTTGAGATCCGGCCTACTCAGAGAGCATATGGTATTGATCCCCAGTTCCAAATGTGCTTTCTTCCCATGGGAGTCTTTGAATTGTATTCGCGATAAGTCTGTGTCGAGAATGCCATCTGTTCACTTATTGATTGAGTTGCTCAAACAAAGACCCAGTTTTGACATCAATGCTAGTTCTGACCTCTTTTACGTCATAAACCCAGGTGGTGATTTGATAAGAACAGAGGAAAAATTGAAGCCGAAATTTGCTGGAAACAAACACTGGAATGGCTTGATTGGTCAAAGGCCCACGGAGGAGCCATTTCTTTCTCAGTTGTTGAAGTCCAATTTGTTTGTTTATCTGGGTCATGGTGGCTGTGATCAGTATTTCCGAACCTCGGCATTATTCAAGAAATGTCTTCCAGATGGTCCCAAACTTCCACCAAGTTTATTGATTGGATGTTCTTCAGGAGCATTAAAAATGAATGGAATGTTGGAACCAAAAGGTAACATCTATAATTGGTTGACATGCGGTGCACCAATGGTGTTGGTTAATTTATGGGATGTCACAGATAAGGATATTGATCTGTTCAGTATATCTGTATTTGAGAAATGGGGATTATTCGGGGGAGCCAGTAAGAAGTTAAGCATCTGTGAAGCAGTGCATCAAAGTCGAGAATCTTGCAACTTATCATACTTGAATGGTGCCGCTCCAATAGTTTACGGTTTACCACTTTGCTTAAAGTGAGGTTGAGTATTGAATGAAGATATGTCGAACATTACGATATAAAATAAAAGTCATACTTGTATATTACGTGAAAATGGCATGTGGTGTAATCGAAGACTCAGTCCATTTGTAATCTTATCTTGTCAGTACAATATATGGTAGCTCATGACCATATGCCAGGAAAGCTCAAGGATTCGTTGATGTCAATTGCAAGAGCTAGCAGAAATTGCAGATCTTGTTGATTGAATGGCGGTAGACTGGTTTTAGGGAATCTTCATTAGACAGAAAGTGATGTTTTAAATTTCTTGACTCGTTTGGTTCCTGTGAGAAGAAGTTTAATCCCAATTATTCTAATACATTTTTTACAATTAATAAATATCAAGTTGTATGATGACAGATAAGGTTAAAACTACTAGAATTGTATCCATATCTAGGAGATATAATACAATCCACACAAGCAGTAAACCACAGGGGCTTGATCAATTGGTGCAGGGCTCTACTATCCATCGAAAGACCCTACAACACTGTTCTAAAAAGAGAAAGAAAATTTCGCGATTCAGGGACGTATTGTGCTTATCTGTGTGGCTCTACTGCTGGTTCTTCAAATGGTGATATTGTTCAACAGGATGCGTTGAGCTGTTGATATCAACTGTGGTATATACGAACATTTTCTCATATAACGAGGTTATGTTATCGATCAAAAGTTTGGGAGCTGGCGATCAAAGGCTGTGGGTCAGGGCCGAGATTGTGGTTGGTGGAGCCTTGGATACTGCAAAGTCCAGACGTGGGCTTAGGTTTTTGCATCTGTGAAGAAGTCGCAATTGCAACCTAATGATAGACTAATTTTGGAGCCACATTACTCAAGAACAGGGATAGGGTACACCTTTGTTTAGTATATCTTACGTGTCAGTAGACAATATTACCCGGGGTAATCAGGGTAGCCTGTGATTATACCGTTGGGATCATTGGCTAGTTCATACTGGGGAGTTGATTTCTAATTATGTCAATCTTGCGCTATAGTGGCTGCGAATTCTTTGATTTGGCCTATAATGAAACTGAGAATTGATTCATTTGTAATATAAAACTTACTTCCAGCAAAACTGTCAGGTTTAAGGTTGTGGCAATCCAGGTCTTCAACAGCAAAAGACTATATATATACACTATGAAATCATCTGGTTCTTATGGTTCATTTGACCAAACCAATCAACCTTCACCATCTTCTATGTCTTCATTTTACAACAGCAGCGACAAGAAGTCGCTGGTGGTGGTCACCAACAAACCAATTGATGTCGAATCATCGGATTTCGATGACGAGAAACACATCTTCCAAGACCCAGAGGTGGCCGAATTCTACCGGCAATTATACGAGAAAACTCAGTACGAATGCCGTGAATGGTTTGACCCCGACTTTACCTATACTAAGGAAGAAGAAAGAAAGGTGGTATGGAAGAACGACTGGTACGTTACATTCTGGGCCTTTTTTATGTTTTTGTCGTTGGACTTTGATAGAAGTAATTTACAACAAGCTTTGGCCGACAACTTTTTGGCGGACTTGAAGCTCACCACCAATCAATTGAATCTTGGTAGCACCATCAACTTATTATGTTTCATGGCTGCGGAGCTTCCATCTCAGTTGATCTCCAAAAAGATCGGTGCTGACGTTTGGATTCCGACCCAGATGATTTTATGGAGTGTCGTCACCATGTCCCAAGGTGCCATCCATGAAAAAACTGGGTTTTACATCACCAGAGGGTTGTTGGGTGCCTTGCAAGGGGGGTTTATTTGTGACATATGCTTGTGGATGAGTTATTTCTATACCACCGCCGAAATGCCCACCCGTTTGTCTTTCTTCTATATTGCCAACCCGTTATCAACTGTTTTATCCAGTCTATTGGCTTTTGCAATTTTGAAAATTCATACACATGCCATTCCAGAAGGTTGGAAGTGGTTGTTCATAGTTGAAGGTGCCTTTACCCTTCTTATTGGTATTATATCGTTTTTCAAAATGCCGGCTTCTGCGGTTCAAACAAGAACTTGGTTTAGAAAGAGTGGCTGGTACACTGATAGAGAAGAAAAGATTGTTGTCAATAGAGTATTGAGAGATGATCCAAGTAAAGGTGATATGCACAATAGAGAACCCGTTTCTCCTAAAGAATTATTGAAAACCTTGTTAGATTATGATTTGATTCCCATCTACATTGTCAGAATCTTTGGTGACCTTGCTGCTGCCCCAGCCGCTAAATATTTGCAAATTGTATTGAGAGGTATGGGGTTCTCCACGTTTGCAACCAATGCCCTTACAATCCCATACAACATTATTTCTATCGGCACACTATTGGCAATAAGTTACTTATCTGTTGCACTCAAATCAACGGCTTTCATATTGACTATACCAATGGTTTGGGCCGCCGCTTGTTTAATACCTTTGAGATACTGGCCAAATGCCCAGATAGACAAGTGGGGCACATTCGGACTTTTAACGGTGTTACTATCGCATCCTCCGTCAGCAATCCTTTGTATTAGTTGGTGTTCAGCTAATTCAAACTCTGTCAGAACAAGAGCAGTATCTGCAGCAGTGGTCAATATATTCTCTCAAGCTGCTGGTATCATCAGTTCCAACGTTTACAGGCAAGATGATGCTCCGTTATACCATCGTGGAAATGTCCAGTTAATTGGAGTCTCCTTTGGCGGCATTGCTGTTTGTATCGCTTCCAGGTTCTATTACGCCTATAGAAACAAGCAAAAGGAAGCTGCTTGGAACAAGCTTACCATTGAAGAGCAAGATATCTATTCTTTGACTACCACTGACGAAGGCAACAAGAGGTTGGATTTCAAGTTTGATTATTAGTTTATACTCTCTGAGTTGTGGAACGGTCTCTTGATGCTATTTCTTTCATGGAAACTCCAACAATGTTTCAACATAGTATATTCAGTTCTTCTATTTTTTTATGGTAACAATGACCTTTATCATGAAGTTCAAGTATGTAGGTCTTATCAATTATCCATTGGTAATCTTGAGTGAATAGCAGTGAAGTAGACTCTTTAAATCGAGACGATTCAGCTTGTATCTTGTATTAAATTATCTTTTCTTATATGTAGACCTTCAGATGTTTTTGCACCTAAAATTTTTAACAGATTGTATTCTCATATTGATCCCAATCAATATTTTCCTGTAGTGAGATCGAAGGGTCGTAGGACAATCACGAGGATAGTAAGGATACTGGACATCTACACAAAAGCATTTGCAAGTACGAATAGGTACTGCTGTAAATTTTCTGAGGCTATATTGCACAGTACAGTTCTATTTTTAATCATATTATTCTTATACAGAGCTAGAGCTTGAAATCCATGCTTATTAGCAGGAGATCGAGCTAATTGTCGAAATATAAGGGTTGTAAATTTTTCTTAAAATGGGAAAACGTTCTATTTCGATAGATATATATATATGTATAGAGATAGGCCGTAAAAACCTGTGCCTATTGGCACTAGAAAGAGCTATTCATAGTGATAGAATGAAAGATAATATTGGTATAAATTTTTAAATTACTAATTAATTAGTAAGCACTAGCCTAATTACTAGCACTTATTTTGTGTTATCTTTACAAATAAGGCAACTTGTCCGAGCGGTTAAGGAGAAAGACTTGAAATCTTTTGGGCTATGCCCGCGCAGGTTCGAGTCCTGCAGTTGTCGTTATATTTTTGAAAATAGTTTCAATATTTTTGCAATCGTACGTAACTTGTACAGTAGTTCCAGTTGTTACTGCTACTCTTTTTTTCATTCTATAATATGACATCTAATTTGACTATACGCGTAATATATTTTGATTATTCGATGATGAAATCAACGATACAATTCTTCTTTTGAGAAGAGTAGATGCTTATGCGGTCATTTGCTCAATCAAGTCATCCAATGTGGAAACAGTTTCTTCTGGATTGGCAATCCACACAGTACATGCACTCAATCTTGCTTTGAAATCATTTGCACCTAAGGAGGCAAATTGATCACCAATATGTAAACTTTCACTCTTCTGAATAGGGCAAATATGATCATATGATTCATCTTTGCATAAGTACTTCTGTAAGGACTCTACTCCCAAACTCTTATCTCCAATATCAACCCATACATCAGACCCTCCATTAAACGCACACACTTTGATATCTTCTTCATGTGTCTTGACCGTATCGTCTGGATCTTCTTTGTCCATAAATTCCACGGTAATCTTATCATCAGAGGTGTGGTTCAAAATTTCGGATAACTTTAAAGAGCATGAAAGAACCATTTCTTCCAAGTCTTCTCTCAATATCTTTGTGCCTGGGTTAGGAATAATTCCTGTCGATCTCTCTTTCAACACAATAGTGGTGGTCTCCTTCAAGTCAAACTTCGCTTGCAAGTGGACAAAATGCTTGTGAATTGTCTTCATTATATAAGCGACCTTCTTTTTATTCCAATTGATCATGATTGGCAAGAACCATTCTTCTCCCTCAATGAATCTGAGTTGTTTCAAATTGCTGTCATATCTGAACAAATAATTAGACTCACCACCCATAATTAACAAGTTTTCCTTTTGCTTAGGAGTCAAATTAGTGTCCTTGGTGATGGCATCTACCAAACCCTTGAGTCTTTCGTGATACTTTTCGGCTCCCAGTGCCCCGGGGTATCCAGCAGCGGTAACAACACCCACAAACAACCCCAAAGATAACAATTTGACCAATCTTTTGACGATTGCATCGTCTTCTTTCAACGATTTTCCATCATCGTACAATGTGACGTCTCCATCGAAAGTGATCAATTTCAATTTGGAACCAATCAGAGAATGCCTTTTGTAGATGCGAGTTAAGGCCAAGATTTGAGCTGTATTCAAAATCATTCTAACGTCATTAAATGAAGGGCTGACCAATCTTCTCTTAGATATTGATCTTCTCTTGTCTTCTATCATAAAAGCTTCGGTCAATGGCAATGAAGTGAAAAATCTACCTACAGAAGGTACCAATCTTCTTAATCTACTCTGTGAGATCGGTCTGTTGGAATCGTCGTTGGAGGAATCTATGAGTATAGTGTGCTCAATCAATCTTTCCACATCCTCAAATATCTCCTTATACCTTTTTTGACATTCCAATGCAATGGTGGAGTCCTGGGCAATCAAGTACTCTTCGTATTCTTCAATGGTAGAGTAATGATTGCTAATTCCATGCGAATAATTCTGCACATCGGCATGAAGTACAAATGGCACAGCCAAGAGTGATTTGATCCACTCGATGAACTCATCACGACGGTGGGATTTCAAGGCATATTCAACTCTATATCTGGATGTCATTTCTTCAGATCAAGGTCTCGTTTAGGCAATGAAAAGTTGATGAAAAAGTGGCTTAAACAAGTCTGTCTTCGAGGCGATTTGGTTGAGCAACTTGGTCAAAATTATGGTACGCTGTTTTATTGGACAACAAGGTATTGGCTTGATGAACGATAACTTGGGTTAAGTGATGCCAAATGTCGAACGTGGGCTGTAGATACACAATTAAGATTTCACCTGGGGTACTGATTTCAGGAAAGCTTTCGAGATTCAAAATGTTGTCAAACTGATCAACTTTGGACGTGATTCTATAAGAAAAAAGTAGTAAATGGGTCTGGATGGGAAAGACTCGTGGTCCCCAAGTATATAACCAGAATGTACTTGGACCCCCGCACGCCTCAATCATTCATGAAATTCCCAGTCTATCCACGTGATCCGATATGGACAATCTTTTGCAATTTTTGATAAGCACGATTGCTGAGTCCAAGAACGAATGCACGGCCAGTTGATAAGGCAAGGCAATACTAGGACGATGGGATTGCCAAAAAATTATTTCAATATTACTTTTCAATTTGTTTATTTACACTATTATTCTAATATACAAAACCTCCAATAGCTTATAAACCTTGTTGGTTTCTTCTTCTGTCTCTTTCTTCAGAGATAGATAACTTGATACCCTTACCCTTTGGTAAAGAAACATGAGGCTTACCAGCTTCAGTTCCGATAACGAAAACGTTGGATAATCTGGTGACGAAAGTATTTTCCAAGGTGTCCTTGATGTGGACCAAGTCGAAACCACCCTCGTGCTTTTCTCTGTGGGTGATAACACCAACTCTACCCATGTTTCTACCACCGGTGACCATAACTAATCTACCAGTGTCAAACTTGATGAAATCAGTGATCTTTCCAGTGGCCAAGTCAATCTTAACGGTATCGTTGATCTTGATCAATGGATCTGGGTATCTAAGGGTTCTACCGTCGTGAGTGACAACGTATGGAATACCTCTCTTACCTAATTGAACCTTCTTGACCTTACCTAACTTGTAAGAGGCTTCTTCAGCGGTAATTCTGTGGACAGCGAATCTACCCTTGACATCGTAAACCAATCTGAAGTTTTCGTTGGTTGCTTCCAAGGTGATGACATCCATGAAACCAGCTGGAAAAGTAGAGTCGGTTCTGACCTTACCATCAACCTTGACGTGTTCTTGCATCAAGATAGCCTTGACTTCTCTACCATTCAAGGCATACTTGAGTCTATTTCTCAAGAAAATCACCAATGGTAAAGATTCTCTCAACTTGTGTGGACCAGCAGATGGTCTTGGAGCATAAGTCCCGGACAATTTGTCCAACATCCAATGGGATGGGGCTGCTAATCTCTTCAAATGCTTCTTTCTAATAATTGTTAGTTGTAATTCTACGAAGTTCGATGCATCACTTCATCGCTAGACATAACACAAGTCCTTGTGCAATAAATAGGGTAGAAACCTGATCAGACGTTCCGCACGCATCGCCATCTACTCTTTGCATTGAAAAATCTTGCCACATATATCTGTCGCTCCGTAGTTTACCCACGTAGTGCAACATCAATATCTGGTCATTTCTTCAGTACCAAAGGAGAAAACACACGGTTCATCCATTCAAGTATACCCACATTATCACGACAAGGCTCCCAATCCGAGTATATCTGTAAACAGATATACTGGTAACTGACGAAAAGATCCCAGAGGCTCTTTTCGTAGTATGAGTTCGTTTCCACTTCCCGTCTTGTTAAAGACGGTCTGTACTTCGATATGTTAGTCTAGCTCAAAAGAGCACACCCACTCCTTAGGAGGTAGATTTCGACATACGGGCCTCTTGCCATCTTTGATAATATGTATAAGGTATGAAGAACAGATATATACCTTTTATTTCGGCTGGGTTAGACTTCTTATATAGTATTTGAAAATTTTCAGTGCGCGGTCGTGCGCCTGGCCGAGAATAAGTCAAATTTTAGAACGGTGGCAGGCGCACGTGCAGCGCGCTGAAGCCGGGCTGGTGCCCTAATGATATCTCCACTCGCAGCTATCAGTGCCAATACCCTATCTCACCAATTGTGGAGGGGAAGCGGTTTGTGGGGTAACATCACATACGAGACTCATATCAACCATATTACTGTATTGAGAGGTGTGATTAGATTTAGGCAGTGCACGAAACGCAGCAACTCGTTTGACCTTAAAAGGTGGAGAAGTTGGATAAAGGGGTAGGGCTTTGACGTGAGCAGATGGTGGAGAGATGAATTAGTAGGCGGGGATTCATTGGAGGGGAATTTTTTTTCCAGCTTAGGGGGCTTGACCCTAGATGGACATCGGATCCGCGGATCGGCATACCACAATACAATCTGTACTAACTGATCAATTCTACCTTGTGTATTCGCAACCACTATATAGTTTGTCGTATTTAAGGAGGAGATCAAGGTGACATATCCTGTATGGAACCAATTGACCCCACCACCCCTTTAGTTCTAGGGATCCAATTCCCCCCATTCCAATCCTAATCTATAACCCATTGCTTTCTAATCCTTTGCGGGGTGAAGCATTTCACCGAATTTATGGATTGGTTGGGCCTGGAAATTTCAAGCGTTAACGATGTCTGAGTTCTTGGTGATTGCCCATCACCAATTCTTTCACCTTGGAGATATTGCATATTTTTCAAAACCTTTACCTCACTTTAGAATGACCCTTGGGGTATGAGTTCGCACTAACGAGATTCTTATCGATAGTAGTTCCAATGGTAGTATTTGTTCTGTAATTTTCTTCAAAAAACAGTGTTCTTTGGTTCTTCCTCACCTTTCATTGCCAAGGCCGAATGGGCAAAGGGGCTGTCTTCTGGAGAATGTTCAATTCCTCCATTCTGGGAGTCCTTGGGAGGCCCACTGATGGATAATCTCTCTGCTCTAGCCTTGCGAGTTTCTCTTTCAACTTCTGTACCAGTCATAACCTTGATCCAATCGACCTTGAGTGAGAAGGGCCCGTATTGCTTGTCCAATAATCCGATTCCAATGGTCTTGATTTCTGCCTTATTGATTTCGCTTCCGTCCTGAATCACACCCCAATTGGTCATGACAAAGTCATTGAGTGGAATGACCACTGTTTCCCATTCACCAGGATGGTTGAGGAAAAGTCTGTGCTGGAATAAATCGGTGACCAAGGGGGTGTTGGCCTGAATGTTGACCAAGTACTTGCGACGGTCACCCTGGACTCTCAAGACGACCGCGTTCAAATGGGACCAGTCCCAGTAGCTGTTGCCAGAAAGCCACGACTCCTTCTGGTCTTTGGTACGGAACATGGCATAGCCAGATCTGGTGACAGCAGGGTTATCCTTGGGGAGATCCAAGTTCAAGTAGCCGTGGAAATGGCCGGCCAGAGTTTCGGGATCGATATCGAAGTTGGCGGTGGAAAAGCCTCCCAACTCTTTGTCTGTTCTAATTAAAAGTGAGTCGGCCGATTCTTGTGGATGGGACTTGAAGTCCACCACGGTCTGGATTGTTTTGCCGTATTCGGCACCCTTGGTGAAGAGACCACGGAAGGTCGAGTTCAAGCCTAAAGTTCTCAAGGACATTGAAGTGGAGAGGTGCAGTTGTCTGAAAATAGTGAAGTGATGGAGGAGATGATGATGAATGAATTATTTGGCACGCCTGTTTGTATGTAGGAAATGAGAGCCAAATAACTTAGTAAGGAGATAGTTGAAGAATAGATAATTCAGGAGGTCTTATATCAAATAAGACAGTTTAAAAAAGGGGTAGATATGGGGATTGAATAGATGCTGATGATTGTAATAGAACAAGGGGTAATCCCAATTCACAACCCCGGAAAAGCAGCCACTATTTATAATCCTCCGTATTCCTCTGATCGGTCGTGCGCCGCCCCCTTCGGAGCTCTCCTCAATCTTATGCACCAAATTTCGGAGTACCCCAAGAGAGGGGGGAAGACAAAGAAGGGGGGGCAACTAAAGGAGACAGTGACAATGGAACACAACCCACCCAACCCCATAATCCTGATATGGCACCTTAGTTATCATGCGTGAGCCATGCCGATCCCCACTCTGATCTAATCAGAGCTCCGTCCTGCAAATACGGGGAAAACCATTCATTCAATAGGAGTATGGGGTAACTGGTGGTATGACATGAAACCAAGAAGTGGGGTGCTACCAAAGCTACTACACCTAAAAACTACCACTGCTAACCAAAACTGGTGGGGGCTTCCATGGGGTTCGATGCATATAATAGGGCCCCCGTTATCTTGGAGTCACCTCTGCTTGTGATTGGCTGCCAGCCCCACGCCATGGTCTTATCTAGGATGGTCTGCCCAGACCTGCCCAGGTGTAATTGACTAAGCTCGTATCATCCTCGTGATTATGATTGCACCACTCTTTGTATGAGCCTCTGCTGTGTCTTTAGGATAGGGGAAGTGGGGTGGATTGCTCCTGTTGTTTTGCTCTGACTCTTATCGTCAAGTGGGCTTGTAATTCGCTCCGAACCTTGACCCTTCTGTTGGAAGTCTAAAGCTTAAGCATACCATGAAAACAAGACGTCTCCTGAGACAACAGACAAAAATAAGGAGCAACCAAGTGCTCAAGTTTGGATCTATTCAATAACGCATGAATGCCTCTTGGATACTGTCAATGTAGATAAGCCAAAAAAAAACAGATTCCGATACCGGGAGTCGAACCCGGGTCTGCTCGGTGAAAGCGAACCGTGCTAGCCGTTACACTATATCGGAAAAGAAGATGTTGGTTTTGGTCCTTGGAAATCCACGTGAACTTGTTTTGGCGGTATATACAGGAAACACGTGACTTTTCCGGGTTATATACCGGATCTACTGTGGCACTTCCCCATATTTAAGCCTCCTTTACACGACTTGTGCTCCCCCTACCCTTTGCCAACTACGCCAACCAAAACATAAGCATAACAGGCCGTGCTACCCGAATAATCCAGTCAAAACTAACAGGGTATAAAGTTGCAATAACTGTCGTATACACTAGCAAAACAGCCGCTGAAGGTCCTATCAATTGTCAATTTTTCACTCCCACAAGTCAATAATGGCTTCCTACACTGTCCTTGCTGATTCGAATACTATCGAGAAACCCGTCACAGATGACAGATCATATCGATTACTACAACTCAATAGCAACAAGCTTCATGTATTGGTGATCCACGATCCAACTGCCGACAAGTCTGCTGCTGCTTTGGATGTTGGCGTTGGTGCATTCACTGACCATGACTATGGTGTGCCTGGATTGGCCCATTTCTGTGAACATCTCTTGTTCATGGGAACTGCAAAGTACCCTGACGAAAATGAATACTTTGAGTATATTTCTCAACATTCAGGAAGAACCAATGCTTACACCGCTCAAGACAGAACCAACTACTATTTTGAAGTTGCATCGGAATACCTTGACGGTGCATTGGACCGATTTGCCCAATTTTTTATTTCTCCTTTGTTTAGCCCCGATGTCAAGGACAGAGAGATTAATGCTGTAGATTCCGAAAACAAAAAGAACTTACAAGACGATCAATGGAGACTCTATCAGTTAGATAAGTCTCTCAGTAACCCAAAGCATCCATTCAATGGATTCTCAACCGGAAATTACCAAACATTGCATGTTGATCAGGTGGCAAAGGGCTCTAATGTTCGGGATATTTTGATTGATTTCCACAAGAACTCTTATTCTGCCAATCGCATGAGTTTGGTTATCCTTGGAAAGGAAGACTTGGATACATTATCTACATGGGCGACTGAAAAATTCACCCCTGTGCTTAATAGGGACTTGCCAAAAGCCGACTATAAAGACGAATTGATTTATGCTGAAGAACAATTGAAGGTGGTGGTTAAAGCAAAACCAATTTCTGATCTCAATCATATAGAGTTGAACTTCATGATCCCGGATGATATCGAAGAAATTTGGAATTACTACCCCGCGGGCTACTTCAGTCATTTACTTGGCCATGAAAGTGAAGGCTCTGTTTATCATTACTTGAACGCCAAAGGGTGGGTAAGTAGTTTGAGTGCGGGTGCTTACACTGTATGTAAGGGAAGTGGAATCTTTGCAATTGAGTTACATTTGACCCCAGCTGGTCTCGAAAATTGGAACGAGGTTATCGTTGCTGTTTTCGAATATTTAAAATTGATCACCGAAGACAAGCCACAAGAATGGATCTGGTCTGAGATTAACAATATCAGTAAGGTCAGTTTCAAATTTAAACAAAAATCAGATACTGCGAACACCGTGTCTGGTTTGAGTAGCAGCTTGTACAAGTTTGGAGTCGATGGACATATCCCACATGACTATCTTTTGAGTTCATCGACTCATAGAGAGTTCAACGCCACCGAGCTCAAAAAATATGGACTGTACTTGAATCCTGATAACTTCAGACTTACTGTTGTATCCAAAACATTCGACGAAAATGACTTGCCCAATGAGGAGAAATGGTATGGTACTCAATATTCCAGGGAAATTGTCAGCGATGAGTTGTACGCTAGATTGAAAAATGCCAAGGTGAATCCAAAATTACATTATCCAAGTCCTAATGCCTTTATTCCCGAGAACTTTGATATATCCAAGAAGAAATCGGAGACTCCATTGAATCACCCTTACCTCTTGGAAGATAACAATAAATTGCAATTTTGGTTCAAGCAGGATGACAGATTCGAAGTTCCAAAGGGAATTGCCGAGGTTGCATTTTCTTTGCCAAATTCGTATGCTGATTTGAAGTCTTCGACTTATTCCTCCTTGTTGGCCGCTTTAATTGCGGACGATTTGAACCAGATCACGTATTATGCATCCCTGGTTGGCTTAGAGGCAAGTGTATCCGCAAGCCGTACTGGTATAAATGTCAGGGTATCAGGTTACAATCACAAGCTTCCAGTTCTCTTGGAACAAGTCTTAGCTAAGGTGGTTAGCTTCAAGCCTAACGTGGAAAAGTATGCAACAGTGAAATACAAGTTAACCCAAGATTTAAAGAACTTGGGATACCGCAGCCCCTATCAACAAGCTTATGATCTTCATACAGCACTTGTCAACGAAGGAAAGTTTAGAAATGAGGACAAGGTTCAATTTTTGGATAAAGAAGCCAACTTCGAAGACTTGTTTGATTTTGCAACCGAGACTTTATGGGAAGGGGGCGTTTTTGCTGAAGCATTGGCCCTTGGTAACTTCAATCTTGCTGCTGCTACCCATATCAAGTCACTTGTGGCTCTCCATACTCAAAATTTCAAGCCCATTGACAAATCTATTGAAGTAATTCAGGATAAAATCAGATTACAAAACCACGCAGTACCAAAGGGTGAGGTTGTTAGATATGAGTTGCCATTGCAAGATCCAGAAGAGATCAACTCTGTTTTGGACTATATGTTCGAAATTGCACCTAATGAAAATGATGTAAAATTGAGTGTGTTGACTGAATTGTACGATACAATTTCCAAGCATGTACCATTCAGTCAATTAAGAACAAAGGAGCAATTGGGTTATGTTGTATGGTCTAGTCTTAGAATCCAGAGATCAGTATACTACAGAATTTTGGTCCAGTCAGAAAGATCAACAGACTACTTGGAATACAGAATTGAAGAATTCTTGCAGTCATTTGAAAAACACCTAAATGAAGAGTTGACCGATGAAGAATTTGCGGTATTCAAAGAGTCATTAAAATCCCAACTTTCAACCAAATTGAAGCTGATTTCAGAAGAGTTCCAGAGATACTGGAAGGAAATCACTTCAGGAACAACCAAATTCGATTTTAGAGAAAGGCATATTGCTATTCTAGAGACTATCACAAAAGAAGAGTTGGTGCAGTTTGCCAACGATTACATTTTTTCGAATAAGAAGAGCTCTAAGACTTTGTTTCACTTGAAATCTCAGAAAGTCACTGAACAACCTAAACTGAAATTGCTTCAAAGTTCTCTCGTCAATTTAATCTCGCGTGAGAAATTTGATATCTCTACAGAAAAACTTGATACAATCGTTGAAAAGAATCTGGACAATGTTGGACTACTTGTGGATGATTTGATAGATGAATTGAAGAAGAAAGAAACCAACAAGATCTCACTAGACTTGAAAGGAAAAATACTGGCAACTATTGAGCAAGACTTGAAACACCCCGTACCTCAAAAATATCCAACAGGTAAGTTGTATACCAGTATCAGTCAATTCAGATCGGATTTCCCACTAGGTGGATTAACGACTCCTATTAAACCTCTTTCTGAATACTATTACCCTGAGGAACACTCGAGATTATAGTTATTAGAGTTTGGTTGTGATACGTATTTCCAATGAGACAATGCGAAGGACAAGGACTAAACTTACAATTAAAATTAAAATTAGATTAGAATTAGAACAAAAATTAGAATAATTACTAGAATGAGAATTGAAATACATAAAATTGCAAAGACTTCGTTGACGGTCGAGATTTCATCGTGCTAACTGAATGTATTAGAGGTTCTTACCACTAAATTTAAAGTCAACAGGGGCACTTGAAATGCTATTGAAACTCCATGATTATCAGATCTACAGCATCTTTTCACGAATAACTGTCTGGAGCTTCCGTTGCAGAACGTTCATGAAACATGATTGGTTGAAGGAAGCATAGCATAAAGTCTTTGTCGTTTGTTGTCAATTGTTACTCACAACCCCTTAAGGACAATTGCACCAATTGAATAATAAGACGATTCTTGTTGCCAGGGTCACTATCTGTCGTTTACTGAAGGGCAAGGTTTGACCAATCTCCACAAGCTCTGCTACAGTGGACAATAAACGGGCCACTGGGTGTGATAAGTATATTTTGCAGCAATTCGCTAGATTCAATCTTTTGATCCATATTAAGTAGGCTGTCCGAGACACCTCCAGTATTCCCATCATGAGCTCTTTAACCATTGTAGATGGCCCTTTTCCCTCTGAAAACCTGCTTATGACAAGGACTCTATCGAATGCCTGAGCTCAGTGGTACTGTCTATTGAAGTGTTGATTCACGGTCCAACATCAGACTAGGTTAGTGATGAATCTTAAAGACTAACAAGAAAGTCTGGGGTCTAAATATCAATAATCGTCAAAATTCGAACTAGTTAATGAATTTGAATTATCATTTGGATTCTAACAAAAGTCAGGCGTAAGTTAGGTAAGGATGGAAGTTTCTATGTAATTTTAAACTAATAGCATGAAATTCTAGCATTTTAGCACTTGCAAGCACATATCTCAGGGATTTGTTTAAGAATGCCCAAAGACTTTGTTCATTCAATAATCGTTATCTTCGTAACTAACTTTATAGCATCTAGACACATACACTGGGCCACTTGTAAGCCTCGTCCTTCTACCCTTGTCCTTTCCCTTTCCTTCCATATGCTCCCATTAGTCTAAGAAATACCCTTACGATTGATAAGCTGTTACTAATATTCTTCGCAGAAACCGGGGTTTGAAGATCTGCCTATGTTCGTTGCCCTGAAGAGGAGCATATCCGTGTTACGAGGAATGCAGGAGGCCCGGATTAGTAATTGCAAAGTAAGCAAGAGGGGTCTAGATAAGCTTCGCAGGACGAGTATAAATGGTCGAGAAAATAGTGGCATACAACCCTAATTTCCCTTCAATTTGTACAGGGAAAGAGGCCGACTGTATTCTGTGGACATCACGTGAAAAAGGATTTTAATGTAGGAATAAGGATACCCAATTAGGACCACCTGGAGCTTAATCAAGATGGTTCAGCCTTGGAATGGTTGTCAACACGCGACAGAAAACCGCGATCGTCGGTGGCGATCTTTGATCAACGTGTAGATGGAAATATGCATATTGAATACATCAAGAAGTCGTGCCAGGACCACTGGGTATAATATCACATTCACGTGGAAAACCTGCAAAAAGCGTCTATAAATACAAAGGGAAACCGCCACCATCCTTGTTTCTAGTCTAGCTCATTTCCAAGGTTACTTATCGCCTCTTCAATCTATAGTTGGGTCACTCTTTTCCACCTTTATCTTTCATCTTTTCGTCTGCATCAATTCAATATGGTCAGCAAGAAAGACTTCTACAAGCCAGCCACGGCTGAATACTTGAACCCCCAGACCGACCGTCGGGTGGTATTTATCACTGGTATCACCACTGGAATTGGTTGGTTCACTGCGTTGCATTTGTACTTACACGGGTACATCGTGTACGCTGCGGGAAGAACCGAGTCCAAGGTACTCAAGGCAATTGAAGATATCAAGGTTGAAGCTGAAAAGAGAGCTCCTAAAGATAAAGAAACCTGGGTTGGTGAATTGCACTACGTGTACATTGACTTGGTTGATCTTTCTACCGTGGTTGCTGCTGCCGAAGAGTTTTCTGCCAAGGAGCCCAAGTTACATCTTCTTATCAATAATGCTGGTATTATGGCTATTCCTTACGCCGAGACCAAAGATGGCTATGAGATCCAGTATCAAGTCAATTTTGTCAGTCATTTCCTTTTGACATTCAAATTGTTGGCCAACATACAAGCCGTGGCCGACGAAGGTAAAGTCATCCCAAGAATTATCAATCTTAGTTCTGTTGGCCATACTGGTCTTTACAAGTTCTACCCACCGGGTGAGAAGTTCCAAAAGACTCCGAACTTTCTCTGGACGTGGTACAGATACGCCTCCGCCAAAAGTGCCAGTATTCAGTTTGCCAAAGAATTTGCCAGACTTCATCCCGACATCTTGAGTGTCTCAGTACACCCAGGTGTAATTTTCGACACCGAATTATACAACCATTGGAAGCAGTTACCAATCATTGGATTTATGGCTAGAGGAAGTTTCAAGGCTGTCAATTCCGTGGCCGGAGTCACCGTGGAAGAAGGTGCCATGGCCACCTTGAAAGCGGCTTTGGATGAAACGGTCACACCAAAGAAGGATAACGGTAAGTACTTTGTGACTGGTGGATTTGAAGAAAAACCAAACAAGATAGCCAGCAGCGAAGCCAATGCAAAGACCACTTGGGATTGGAATTTGGAGCAATTGAAGAAGAAAGGATTTCTTTGAGCACATTCAAAGCTTGGTAGTCAAAAGACTTTTTTAATACTTGACAATATTGATGGTATTTTCATAGAGTGACAACCATGGAAAGGACAACTGTGGTAAATTCAGAACAAGAACACTTTCAATGACTTTTGTTAGAATTTTATTTAATAATTAATATTAACTTGATGGAACATGTGAGGCGTAGAATCTGATAAAAGAGATACTTGATGGTCAAAGGTACCACCATGAGAGACACTCGGTGATTAAAGAGCCATCACGAATTCTTTAATTCAAGTAGTACTCAATGAAAAGAAAAGCTAAAAGACACTTAGTTAAAAGTGCTCTATATTTCAGTAGCCTCCGATGATGGAGACGGACCACTGTTCAAGAACACATCGAACAAGTAATTCATGTAAGCTCATGAATCCTCAGCGACAGAACCAGATCTCTTCCTCTTTATAAGACTAATCTGGAGAGATTCGGAAGCAAACGTAGTTATCAGGTAACTTTGATGAAAGTAGGTAACAAACAGATTGATCATAAAGGGAAGATGGAGATATGATAAGGCTGGATGAATGAAGTGAGTGAGTGAGAGTAGTCTCACAAGTATTAGTAATTGATTACCACAACTTCATTCCCTCCCTTCCTTCGTTCCACCTCTTCTTAGTACCCCCATAAACCACGTTCTGTTCTACCCCTTAACCCCCTAATGCCTTCTTGTTGGCATGGTAACTAGTGATACTCTTCCAGCTATATCGTCTTGACCTCAGCGATTCCGTTTACCACAGCCAATCGCTCTCGTGATCGTATTCCCGTGATCTGCCCCCTGGTGGCAATGCGTAATTTCATCTCCCTATTATTTGATGATTTTCTTATCGTATCGTATACAATTGCGTCCTCCTTCTTTAACATCACCACGTCCACCAACCCGTGCCGCCCCTATCCCCATCGCCAACTTCAGTCCAGCCAAGAGTCTAGACCCAGCCTGGCCCAACGACTATCACCACCTTTCATAGTGTCCCTCCTCTCCAATCTCTGCTTCAACAGAATTGCCCCATCCCCTCTCGTGCCCTTTGTTAGTACGCATTGATTGATAAGACGTGACTCCAGAAACTTAAATCTTTATCACCAATCCCTCCAGCTTCTTTTGATCAATTCACGCTTAGATCACGATAAAGAACTACTCGTATACACATCCAACCCCCAATCTCCAGACCACTATCCAATCGACTTGTACCCCATCGTATTCGTCAACTACCATGTCTTTTATTGGACTAATAACGTAAGTACCGCCTGCCTCATCACCACCACCACGTTTGGTCCCAGTTCAATTACTAACTCCACTCCTTTAGTAACCTCGTGTCTACGGTTTATCCCGTGATTGCCTCGTACCGTGCTTTTGAAGAGTACAGTAAGGTGGCCAACAAATTGGCCACGAACCACTTCAAAATCGGTGGCGTTACCGTTCCTCTCAACCTTGTCTTCAAGCAAGCAGAAGGCGCCGCTGAAGCTGATGAGAAGGCGCTTCAAACTCACTTAATCTCCATACAAAAGTGGTTCATTTACTGGGTAGTGTTAGCCACCATTCAAACAGTGGAGTCGCTTCTTTTCTTCCGCAACATCATTCCCTTATACTCACTCGCCAAGCTAGCGTTCACACTATGGTTGATCTCTCCCATGTTGAGTGTATGGGGTCCAGAACCAGACCCTTCAAAGGCGTTCGATAACACCGAGGACTGGACCAGTTTCAGCCAAAACGGATGTGGTTTGGTCTACTTCTCCTTCATCAAACCATGGATAGACACCAAGCTCGGTAAGATCACTCTCAATCCACAAAGAGTCCTTTTGGAAGCCAAGGCATTACTTGGCGTATTCGGACTCAATGCCAACGATACCGCCCTTAAATCCCCGAGCGAGAAAGAAGTCACGGAATCTGACCTGTCGAGCTTCCCTGATACCGGCATTTTGGATAGCTCTTACGTGTTGGTTAAGGATTTCACCAATAAGTTTGGATACTTGAGTGAAGGAGCTAAAGAAACGGACGCCAATGGTGAGACCACGAAGGATGTAAACGAGCTCCAGGATGGATTGACACAAAGGAAAGCAGAAGAGAAGAAAAAGGGATGGCTCTGGTAAGCATCGATTTCTTCTCTTCGAGGAATATTGCCGATGGTATCAATCCTGCAATTATAAAAGGATTTTTTGCAATCCTAACCACAAATGGGTTTCAATTCTATTGCGATCGGAAATTTTAAATACAGGGTATGATTGATTTTTATGTATTTTGTTGTTCATGGAATGAGCAAAGTTTATGATCCTCTCAATTAGTTAGACTACGAAATATTTATAATGTTATTCATTAGTGTAGTATATACAGGGTGAATGATGATATGTAATGGGGATGGATGGGGTGGGGTGTTGTGATAGTAATGGGATGTGATGGCGCTAATGGGAAATAGCGATTTTAGGTTCAGATGTGCTGATTGTTATGTTCCCGGTCGTTGGTTATTCTATGTGGATGGGTCGAAGAGGTCATGAATGTTGGCTTACAATCCCAAGAATCCTGCGACCAATTCCTTGTCGGACTTGGCTTCTACCTTTTCAGTATACTTCTTCAACTTCTCTTCACCTTGTTTTCTCAATCTAGAGTTCACGAAGGAATCTGGCAATTGGACCTTTTCATACATTCCCTCGAACCCTTCGATGGGCTTCAATTGGTCGGAACCCTTGTTATTTTTCAGCTCGATGGCCTTGACTTCGTTTCTGTAATCATATTCTGCTTGTTCCACGATTTCTTGTGGTAATTCTGGCCATACAAATGGTTCGGCCATATCCACCGTCATTTTCTTGTATTGAGGCAATCTGTATCTGGCGTATGCAAAGGCATCTCTGGCAAATCTACCATGTAACAATTGGACCGTCACATTCAATGCTCTCAATCCATAGACGTGCCATAAGTAATCTCTTAAATCCATTTTATTCATGCTCTTGGGTACCAAGAACTTGGCTTGGTACGGCGTATGTTTGGCGTTGGGTCTAAGCAAACAAATTCTTCCCGATGGAAA
Source organism: Suhomyces sp. yHQL142 (assembly GCA_030582675.1). Lineage (NCBI taxonomy): Eukaryota > Fungi > Ascomycota > Pichiomycetes > Serinales > Debaryomycetaceae > Suhomyces > Suhomyces sp. yHQL142. The sequence goes on from JAJMGU010000019.1 coordinate 58,664, forward strand.
GTAGATCTTCTTCTCACCTACCCTGAAGTGGGGCTGACCTGTGGCCACTTCATCTTGATACTTTTCAAAGTTCCTTCTTGCTATTTGATCACTATTGGATCTGTACTTGATGGGCACCGGTTTTCCAGCCTCAGTGTACCGTTTTTTCATCTCTGTGTTGGGGAACAACGTGTCCTTGACCCCCTGTGAAATGAGCGGCTCTCTTTCCTTCCGGAACCCGATTCTGGGCTTGTTAAGTGTCACATCTTCAATGTTCACCTGGGGATAGTTCTTGGCTGTTTGTTTATGGTGAAGACCTCTGGTGGCCGTTTTCAACACAGAAAAAAACGATTTCATGGTCGAAATTTCGCGATCTGCTTGATTGTGATGTCAAATCTGAAGAAATATCTTTTCAAATGGGTCAAATTCTTGATTCCTTTTCCAATGGTTTAACTACTACCATTTACTTCTAAGTTCAATTCTCTTCGAAAATTCTTTTTGTGTCGCACAAAATCGATTTCCTCCTCCACCGCGCGGGCGACCGGGCGTGCGCGTACCCATTCTTCAAAATTTTCACTATGACAAATTGAACGCTCCAAAAAAACAACCAAGTACATACTATCAACACCTTCACCAACCACCATCCCAACCCCCTGTTTCGTCCCATCACCCGTTCGTATCCGCGTCATTGCACTCCATCAACCGCATTTGACCCCACACGTGATTTTCCCGGCATAAAACGGTGTATTATTGACAGAACCACACCCAACAGAATACTTATCACTATCGCCCGTCAATATGTCCCAACCAGAAGATCCATACTACTACGAGGAGGAATCATCAGCCATAACGCCTGAAGATTGTTGGACGGTGATATCGGCGTTCTTCCAGGAAAAAGGGTTGGTTTCGCAACAATTGGACTCGTTTGATGAGTTCATTGAGACCACCATCCAAGAGTTGGTTTGGGAAGATTCCCATTTGATTTTGGACCAGCCAGCCCAGCACACTTCCGAGGATGATCACGAAAACAGAAGGTACGAAATCACTTTCGGGAAGATTTATATTTCCAAGCCCACGCAAACTGAAGGTGATGGTACTACCCACCCCATGTTCCCTCAAGAAGCCCGGTTAAGAAACTTGACATACTCGTCACCATTATATGTGGATATGACCAAGAAAGTGTTCCGGTCCGATGATAATAATAGAAGAGACAATGAATTGGAGTGGATTGAAGAAAAAGTGGAGAACGAAGAGGCCCAGACAAAAGTATACTTGGGGAAAGTCCCAATTATGTTGAGATCCAAGTTCTGTATGTTAAGAGATTTGGACGAACATGAATTCTACGAGCTTAAGGAATGTCCCTATGATATGGGTGGATACTTCGTCATCAATGGGTCCGAAAAGGTGTTGATTGCTCAAGAAAGAAGTGCGGCCAATATCGTCCAAGTATTCAAAAAAGCAGCTCCTTCTCCAATCTCGCATATTGCGGAAATCAGATCCGCATTAGAAAAGGGTTCCAGATTGATTTCTTCGATGCAAATCAAATTGTACGGTAGAGACGAAAAGGGAACCACAGGTAGAACTATCAAGGCTACCTTGCCGTATATTAAAGAAGACATTCCTATTGTCATTGTATTCAGAGCATTGGGTATTGTTCCAGACGGTGATATCTTGGAACATATTTGTTACGATGCCAACGATTGGCAAATGTTGGAAATGTTGAAACCCTGTGTGGAAGAAGGGTTCGTTATTCAAGAAAAGGAAGTCGCTCTTGACTTCATTGGTAGAAGAGGTGTTTTGGGTATCAGAAGAGAAAAGCGTATTCAATATGCCAAGGATATTTTACAGAAAGAATTGTTACCAAATATCACCCAAGAAGAAGGGTTCGAAACCAGAAAGGCGTACTTCTTGGGTTACATGGTCAACAGATTATTATTATGTGCATTAGAAAGAAAGGAACCAGACGATAGAGATCATTTCGGTAAGAAGAGATTGGATTTGGCTGGTCCTTTATTGGCCAACTTGTTCCGTATATTATTCAAGAAGTTGACCAAAGATATTTACAACTACATGCAAAGATGTGTTGAAAACGATAAAGAATTTAACTTGACTTTGGCTGTCAAATCCCAAACCATCACTGATGGTTTGAGATATTCGTTGGCCACTGGTAATTGGGGTGAACAGAAAAAGGCCATGAGCTCTCGTGCGGGTGTCTCCCAAGTGTTGAATCGTTACACCTACTCGTCTACCTTGTCACATTTGAGAAGAACTAATACTCCTATTGGTAGAGATGGTAAGATTGCCAAACCTAGACAATTACATAATACCCATTGGGGTTTGGTTTGTCCTGCCGAGACACCAGAAGGTCAAGCGTGTGGTTTGGTCAAGAATTTATCTTTAATGACCTGTATTTCTGTTGGTACGCCATCAGAACCAATCTTGTACTTTTTGGAAGAATGGGGTATGGAACCTTTAGAAGAATACGTTCCATCCAACTCTCCACATTCCACAAGAGTGTTTGTTAACGGTGTCTGGGTTGGTACTCATAGAGACCCAGCACAATTGGTTGATACCATGAGAAACTTAAGAAGAAGAGGTGACATTTCTCCAGAAGTCTCTATTATTAGAGACATCAGAGAAAAGGAATTCAAGATTTTCACAGACGCTGGTCGTGTCTACCGTCCATTGTTTATTGTGGATGATGATGCAGAATCGCCAACTCGTGGAGAATTGAAATTACAAAAGGAGCATGTACATAAATTATTAAACTCAGAGTACGATGAGTACGATGAAGATGGACAAGCATCATACTCTTGGTCTTCATTAGTGAGCGATGGTATTGTGGAATATGTTGATGCTGAAGAAGAAGAAACTATCATGATCGCAATGACACCTGAAGATTTGGAAGCTTCCAAGACTGATTTGACTGGACCAGAACAAAAGAAACAACAATTGGCGGAGCAAGAAATGGATCCAGCCAAGAGAATCAAGCCTACGTTCAGTAGTGCCACACATACCTTCACTCATTGTGAGATTCATCCTTCTATGATTTTGGGTGTTGCCGCCTCCATTATTCCATTCCCTGATCATAACCAATCTCCTCGTAACACATATCAATCTGCTATGGGTAAGCAAGCTATGGGTGTGTTCTTAACCAATTACAGTGTTAGAATGGACACCATGGCAAATATTTTATACTATCCACAAAAACCTTTGGCGACTACCAGAGCTATGGAACATTTGAAATTCAGAGAATTACCAGCAGGACAAAATGCGGTGGTTGCAATCTCATGTTATTCCGGTTATAACCAAGAAGATTCTATGATTATGAATCAATCCTCAATTGACAGAGGTTTGTTCAGATCATTGTTCTTCAGATCTTATATGGATTTAGAAAAGAGACAAGGTATGAAGGCTTTGGAAACTTTCGAAAAACCATCTAGATCAGATACTTTAAGATTAAAACATGGTACTTACGAAAAGTTGGACGATGATGGATTAATTGCTCCTGGTGTCAGAGTTAGTGGTGAAGATATCATCATTGGTAAGACTACACCTATCCCTCCTGACACTGAAGAATTAGGTCAAAGAACACAATATCATACCAAGAGAGATGCTTCCACTCCATTAAGAAGTACTGAATCAGGTATTGTAGATCAAGTCTTGTTGACTACGAACGGTGACGGTGCCAAGTTCGTTAAGGTCAGAATGAGAACAACTAAGATTCCACAAATTGGTGACAAATTCGCTTCCAGACATGGACAAAAGGGTACGATTGGTGTGACTTATAGACATGAGGATATGCCATTCTCATCGCAAGGTATTGTACCTGATTTGATTATCAATCCCCATGCCATTCCATCTCGTATGACGGTTGCGCATTTGATTGAATGTTTGTTATCGAAGGTTTCTTCGTTATCAGGATTGGAAGGTGATGCCTCTCCATTCACAGATGTCACAGCCGAAGCCATTTCCAAATTATTGAGGGAACATGGTTACCAATCAAGAGGTTTCGAAGTCATGTACAATGGTCATACCGGTAAAAAGTTGATGGCACAAGTATTCTTTGGTCCTACATATTATCAAAGATTGAGACATATGGTCGATGACAAGATCCATGCCAGAGCCAGAGGTCCAGTGCAAGTATTGACCAGACAACCGGTGGAAGGTAGATCCAGAGATGGTGGATTACGTTTCGGAGAGATGGAGAGAGATTGTATGATTGCACATGGTGCTGCCGGATTCTTGAAGGAAAGATTGATGGAAGCATCCGATGCATTCAGAGTACATGTTTGTGGTATGTGTGGTTTGATGAGTGTAATTGCCAACTTGAAAAAGAATCAATTCGAATGTCGTTCTTGTAAGAATAAGACCAACATCTATCAAATTCACATTCCTTATGCTGCTAAGTTGTTGTTCCAAGAATTGATGGCCATGAACATTGCACCAAGATTGTATACCGAAAGATCGGGAATCACGATGAGAGTGTGATCATTTCTTTACCTCTAGTTGTGAACTAGACTGTCAGATTTAGAAAACTGTTAACAACCATAAAAAAATACCCTGGGGGTATACACTTGTATTTTACATAATCATAATAAAAAAATAGTTAACGAATTTGCGGCGTGGATTGTAGTACTATGAATGACGATAAGTGAGATCAATTATTTTAAAATGGGCTAGGTACTCTTGGGAATATCTCTTACAATTTTCACGTGACACCTCACGTGATCCAATATGAACGGTGATATTTTATATTACTCCCTTATGTACAATTTATATCTAGTAATACCAATATCGTTGTTAAACGGACGCCATTCAATGCTTCAAGTACATTTCACGAAGATGAGCGATCTGTGCCTCTTTTCTGTCCAACTCCGCGGCCTTGGCCTTCATATCCACCACTTCGTCAGCAAATGCAATTAGATTCTGTTTGTAAGGGTGTTCGTCTCCGTCATACACCTTCAATCTGTCCAACCTTGCCAATCTCAACTTGTTCTTGGGGATCATACCCTTGACGGCCTTTCTTAACACTTCACTGTAACCTTTATTGGCTATCATTCTTTCCATGGGAATCAACTTTAATGAACCGGGACGGGTTGTGTGGGTCCAGTAATGCTTTTCTTGCATCTTGTTACCGGTGAGTTTCATGTGGGCACAGTTGGTGACCACCACGTAGTCGCCGTGATCGTTGTTGGGGGAGAATGTTGGTTTGTGCTTTCCTTGTAAGGTTATGGCTATTTGGGCGGCCACACGTCCCAAGGTTCTGGGGTCTGAGCCGATATCCACATGGTGCCATACTCTAGTTAGGGCTGGTGCCGTATGACCTATTCTCTGTGACATTGTGGTGTTGTATTTATGGTGTGGTAGATGGATTGGTTGGTGAAGATTGAGTTTTAGTTGAGATTAAATTTTTCAAGTTTTGGTGGTGGGTGAAAAAAGGTTACCCGGACAGAGACGTTTTAAAGGACACCAATTTTGACCTGAATGGAACAGGAAAGTTGGGAAAAAAACTGGGTAGGGGGTAAGAGGTATCGATTCTGAACATTGGGGAAGCTTTAAAAAGCGAAAATCCTCTCTTTTAGACCCATCTAGATGAACCTGGAACCAGAATTGGTCAACTGAGCATTTTCCAATTCTCGCGCGAACTCTAAGTCAAATGAACTTTTCACCAACAACAAGACAAAGTATCAAGAGTCAGCCTTACGTTCGTTTACCCGTTGATCCACAAATAGACACGGAGTTTGAAACGGACCCGAACGGTATTGCCAGAACATACCAAAAAGGCACCTTTCCAAGCAACCTGATTGGGCAAAAATAGGACATATAATCACCCCAAGACAACGACATTGTGGAGATATTGAATTACAATCTACAAGTCAATCTACACAACAAAGCATCATCCCAGCTTGGACACATTCTCAAAAGAAACAGAAGCAAGTGCTGTATAAATAGCTAGGACCATGTTTTTTCTCAAAGATTTGTCACTTAATTTGACGTTACATCCGTCGTATTTTGGTCCTCAGATGGACCAATACTTACGAGACAAGTTGCTTAGTGACGTGGAAGGCACTTGTACGGGACAGTTTGGATACATAGTGTGTGTGTTGGACTGTATGAACATTGATGTGGGCAAAGGACGGATTATTCCTGGATTGGGAGTGGCCGAGTTTGAGGTCAAGTATCGTGCAGTGGTATGGAAACCGTTTAAAGGAGAGGTGGTTGATGCTGTGGTTACTACTGTGAATAAAATGGGATTCTTTGCCGATGTGGGACCATTGTCGGTATTTGTGAGTACCCACTTGATTCCATCGGACATGAAGTTCAATCCTTCTGCAAATCCACCGGCTTATGTGAGTCCAGATGAGAATATAGAGAAGGGTTCGAGAGTGAGGCTTAAGATTGTGGGTACGAGAACAGATGTGAACGAGATCTATGCGATTGGAAGTATAAAGGAGGATTATCTTGGACCAAGTCCGTTGTGATTATAAGAAATTCATTCACCCAGATCTTGAAGAGACTTTGAAAGAAACTCTGAACTGAATAAATATTCTTCAAACATTCAATAGTCCCACAAGCTACACGACCCCAAATGGAACATACAGACCATCTTCACTTCCACAAATCTCATTCCATGAGATCAAACAACCTCAGTCTATTCTTTAACTTTTGGGTCTAACCCACAGAATGACTATAAAAAATTGTATATTAACCAATATAAGAAAGAAAACAACGACGAAACAAAAGGAAGCTAGAGATGGGCTTTGCAAATTTACACCTATCTCTTACAAATTACACTTCTTTGAAAACTCTAATTAATGTATATTACATATCTCCTTTATATTACATATTATATTTTCTTTACTTTTCCTGGTCTCGTACCCTTCTATGATCACCACTTTAGACTAAGATGGCGGCTCGTTCATGGTATGATCTCTGCTAGGAGTATCAAGACTCATATCATTGATACGTCCATGCAACGGCGTTATTGGACTGGAGTTTTGGAGGGTCTCTCCATCAGTCACCAATGCTTCGTTGATTTCAAACCCAAGGATTCCGGTTACTTTTTGTCTTTTTTGAGCTGGCTTCTCTCTTTCCCCGGCCTCTCTGGCATCTCTCAGTAAATCAAAAGCAGACTTCGAATACCTTATTGGTTGTGGTTTGTAGGCAGGTGGTGTGGTTGGTATTTTGAAAGAGCTCGATGTGGAGGAAGTCGTATCATGATTATCAATATTGGTAGTATTGACATGTTCATTAACCTTATTAGCTACTTGATTCATGCTTCGAGTTCCATCTGGAGCTGCCATTCTCCTGATAGCAAGTGGATTACTGCCATCAATTACAACAGGTAAAATTCCTTTAACCCTCTCAGTATATGATACTCTTCTTGGCAATTCTACCACTTTTGAAGGAGCATCACCAACCTTTGAATTAGCTTCACCTGTTGATTCTGGCTTTTTAACAACTTCGCTTGGGTTAAAAGTCCCTGCTGTCTTCCCATCTTCATTGGTAACCCTCTTAGCTTGTATCGGGTCTTCAGAGAGGCTTGATGTTGAGTGTGGTGCGGGTGCTGCAACTGTTTGTGGCTGTCTGGGTACAGGTGCTTGGTCTGATGAATTTGTTATCAATGCTGCCAGTGCTTGAGCCGATACTTGTCTTGTAATAGCTTCAGGGGGTGGGGCTGAGGCTGGCCCCAATGATGGACTTGACATTGATACTGAAGGTGTTGCCTTTGATCCACTTGAATGCTTCGAAATAGACTCTTTTTCAGCAAGTCTTTGTTCAAGACTGACTTCTGATAAACGTCTGGATGAAGCTGGAGTTGGTACTGTTATTGATCCTGGTTCCAAAGGAGTCAGTCTAGGTCCCAAGGCATTGTTTAATTCCATTGTAGACACACTAGGAATGCTAGCAGAAGTTGGAACAGTCGCCAACCCAAGTCCAATCACTTTTGCAGGTTCTGATGCCACAATAGGTACTGGAAAAGATGTCTCGGGCCCAGAAACCGGCGCTTCTGTAGGTCCTGAAGCTTTTGTAAGACCCAGATCCTTTGTAACCGCGGTTAGCGTACTCGAACTTGATTCTGAACTTGAACCAGAGCCTTGGGCCACTTTATTCTTCACCCTTGAGTCTTCACTGCTCGATCTCCTTGCTGTAGCCGTTTTTCCCGAAGCTGTCTTCTTCTTCGAAACAGTTTTCTCAATAGTGTCTTCAACTGGCATCGAATACAACACTGGAATATTCTTGGTGAAGGAGTTTGGGAGTACTTCTTTTCTCAAGCTTCTCTGCTTGTCTTGAGCATCTAATATATCCTTGAATCTCAGTGGGTACGAGTCGCGAGAACTGGCAGTGGTGGGTTTTGAAATGGTGATAGCAGAATCGTTGACTTGGTTGGTGGTGGTTTCCGGCATGGTCTTTGCTCTATTTCCATTTGTAGACTCAGATGAACCGCTTGGTGCAACTTGTGCAGTCGGAGAAACTTCCAGTGTTGTATTATTGTGCGATGATACTACTGGCTCCAACACTGGCACGGGTATCGATAGAATTTTCGGTTGTTGTGCCACTTCCTTCGCAGGTAATTTCTCCAACACTGGCGTTGGGATTGATGTTGAGTTTGAATCCTCTTGTGCTCGAACTGTCGGTTGTATTTCAGTTGTAATAGTTCGAGTATTTGAATTCTGTGGTACCGAAACTGATGGCTTGCGAACACTGGCTCTCGCAGCCATTGGATTCAATCTAGTCTCATCACTGCTTCTTCTTCTTGAAGATTCTTCATTTACTGGCGCAATTACTTCTGTAATTGGTATAATGTTCCTAGCCACTTCTGCTACTGTAGTATTATTATTATTATTATTGGTTCCAGATCTATCATCCTGATGATTCACTTGAACCGGTCTTCCATTCGCAGTAGAAGCTAGACCATTCACTATTCTTTCAGAGTTTTCCGAATTCGTACTTGGATTCATTCTTGCGATAGGAGGAGTGAACAGTAAATTTGGAGATTTATTGGCAGTAAAGGGTTCATTAGTTGACCGAGGACTGATAGAAGTACCATTTCTAACCCGAGAAACACCTCTATGTTCTTCATCCAAACTCTTCCTTCTTTCTCGGCCCACGCTAGCAAAATTGGTCGATGTTTCTTGAATGTTGGTTCTCGTATAATTATAATCCTTTTGAAGAGTTCTTGATGGCTCAGGCTGGTTTTCATTTCCACGAACACGCACTTCAGAGTGACTTCGCGACGTATCAGAGTTGTCCGAAATGCTACTGTGATGCTTTTTAGAATAATTTCTTGAATCGGTTCCTATTGCTGCAATTTTCAACGCTCTTTCTTTTTGGAACCTCAAATAGTCTATGTTCGTCCATACTTTGCAAGTGGCCGATTCAGTAGTTATACCAATTGCATTCTGAGGCGAATTGGGATTCGTTGCGCCCCAACCTTTAGAAAAATTGGAGGCACGGTAAGTCGCCCACGAGCTTTTGGGATAAGGTTTAATGTTTGACGAGGAGCCAGTATTGGATGGCATAGATGTCGAAGAAGGTGGTGGAGAAGGAGGAGGAGGAAAAGGTGGTGGTGGTGGTGGCGGTGGTCTTCCGTGGGTTGATCTTATAGAACTGATTGAAGATGTAGACTGAATTTCTGGGGAATGTCCCGGCATTGAAATCGACAGCGATATGGTTGGAATTCTAGATTCAGAAAATGATGTAACTGGAGAACCAGGGCGTCTTAGAGAAGCTCCCCAAACCAGGGAGGTCGAAGCTAAAACTTGTGATAGTGGGTCTTGTTGTGGCAACGCACTAGACGATAACAGACGTACGTGGGAAGGGCTGGACTGAATTGATCCGACAGCCGCTAATGACTTGGTTCTTGAAAGCCTAGACAATGGGATATCTTCAGACAGACTATCCTCGTCCATAGCATCATTGTCCATAGCAGCATCGATCATGACAACATCGTCCATAGAATTTCCTGAATGAGTTTCAACGCGTATCTCAGAGTTGTTGGTGACATTTTCACCATTTGGGTAGCTATTAGTATTATGGTGCTTTCCTCTTTGATTTCCTTGTGCAACTCCCGTTCCATCTTGTGACTCTTGTACTCTATGTGAATCCTGCTGACCCCACGAAGTCGTGTTTAGTTGCGGAGACTGAATTGACTCTGTATGTGCATTATCTCTTTGATCATTTTCTCTACCAGTACCTTCAACCGGCCCTTTGTTTCCCATAGCATGCCTTCTTGGAAGAATAAAAACGTTCAGAGTACCAACGGGGGGTCTTGGACCAATTCTAGCATTCTTCCTTGCTGTTAAATCAACTTCCACTGATGGTCTCATATCTAATTTGGTATTCACCTCTGAATCGGCTCTTGAATTCACGTCTGTATCTCTTTCTGATATTATTTCGTTTTCTGAATTCGATGCTGTAGTTCGAGAAGTGCTTTCTTTATTTTGGACTCCATTTTCACCTTGACCATCTCTTGCATCAGTTGAAGTGTGGTATGACTGAGACTCTCCTCGTTCTTGGGACTGGAATCTCGTTCCTTCGGTTGCCCGTTCCAGCTGATTGCGGTTACTAGAGTCAACACTGTTTACTTCATGTGGGTGTGGATAGGGAGAGGATGCAACCGTTTCATCAGACAGACTAACACCCGGATATTGAATTCTGTTTGGAACAGTACTATACTTCTCCAAAAGAGGTTCTTTCGTACCGCTTCCAGTTGATACTGAGGAATTGGAGGTAACCTGAGCAGGAGGTGGAGGAGGAACACTGTGTCCATTGCTTGCTGGGATAGTTGAACTTTCAATTGCAGGCAAAGAGGGTGAATCAACTCTCACGTTGTTGGGTGTAGAGTTCGGTTCTTCTATAACTCTTGATTCACTTTGTATCATATCAATTGAAGGAGGAGGAGGAGGTGGAGGAGGCGGTGGTGGTATATTTTCGGTTGATACCGGGGTTGTTGTTGAAGGAGATTCCGGTTCCAGTTGGCTAGGTGGTGGTGGATAAGGTGGTGGTGGTAATGGTGCATTAACTCTATCATGATGAGGAGTGGTGTTAGTTGATGAAGAGGATGTTGAGATATGTTGCATATTCGCAGTTGGCGGTGGTGGTGGTGGCTGCAATGGCAGTGAAAAGGCATCCATGAATACATCCAATTCATCGGTTACTTCACGTGGAGGAGGTGGAGGGGGAGGAGGAGGAGGAGGAGGAGGAGGAGGTGGTGGTGGTGGCCCAGGAGGAGTACTTGTTTCTAAATTGTCATTAACCGAAGGACGTAATTCCGTTATTGTTGAATGACTTGAAAACTGACTATGGGGAGGGTTTTGGTGATTGTGCTGATTGAAAAGATGTTGGGGTTGAGATTGGGGGAGGCGCTGATGCTGTTGTTGATGCTGTTGTTGATGCTGTTGCTGGTGCTGAAGTAACTGCTGATATTGATCTTGTCGATGGTTTTGTTTGTGAGGGTATGTCCCTTGATGATTTTCATTTGGAGAGTTGTTACTTAGTGAAAAATGACTTAAGGCATTGGCCTGTTGATGTTGGGCTATTGGTGAGGGATGACTGCTACTATTTTGACTGTGATGATGTTGATGTTGTAGTTGTTGATGTTGTTGCTGCTGCTGCAAGCGATGAATTCCTTCGAATGGACTTGGAATTTGTCTATGATGGGCTTCCATTGGTGATCGAAGGTCCATATTAGCAGGTCTATTAAATTGATGGAGAGGGGGCAAGTTCCCCCTGACATTCGACTGTTGCGAAATTTGATAATCTACTGGCGAATGACGTGATAAAGCTTCCTCGTTCAGTCTCATTAGTGAATGACTTTGTCCCGGTGAAGCATCTCTAGGGATGAACTGTGAATTTGGGTACATTGGATTGAGGCCCAAATGGTCAGATTGGACAAACTCCATATCTAGGGGTATTGCATGATTAGAAATATCTGTTCCTCGAGGCCTTTCATGTAGAATTTGAGTTTGGCTTTGTTGATGTGTTTGTTGTTGAGGTTGACGGTGCTGGGGTTGACGTTGCTCTTCCTCTTCTTCACTATCAGTATCTAATGAAACAATCTCTATTGGTTGTTCTCTTCTAACTTGTGGTGCTGGTGGTGCTGGTGGTGCTGGTGGTGCTGGTGCTGGTGTAGTTGAAGCCTGTTCCATTTCAACATCATCATCGTCATCATCGATACTAAATGCGACAATTGGTTCTGGGGTATCCTGAGGTTTGTTGCGGTCATTATCGGGCTGTACCTCCAATTCCCATGATCCATCTTGATTGATCTGGACACTGTCCACGTCTTCGGGAACTGAGTTTATAATTTCATTAAAATATTCCGAGATGGCAAGGTCATCCACTCGAATTTTTATCTGACAAATGGGGCAGATCCACGTAGGTACTTGTTCTTGAGACTGAAGGAAGACCAACCCGTCAAAGCATTGGGCGTGCTTGCAATAGAGTGATTGTGTGGGATATTGCATTTTGGTGTATGATAACGGATCACGAAGAGTCACTGACGAGGATGAGATCACGATATCGTCATCGTCATTACTTTGTTGAATGGTTTTGATGGTGGAATTCTTATGGATTGGGGGTCTCTGCTGGATTTGTTTGACAATATCTTCACATGATATCTCCCTGACGATGTAGAGGTATACCAAGTATGTTTCGGCACTGATGGTATAAACCAAGGAGATTTTGTTGAGACTCAGTCTGTTTTTAACCATACTGGTGATATCTGCTGGTTTTCCTGTTCCTGGTTTCCCTTTAATTCCCTTGAATCCCTTGGTCACTTGGACTCCATTCACCTGTAATTCAGATGGCATGGGGTAGTCTAGAGCCACTTCTGTGCTAGAGGGCCCGTTGGCGTTGCTTTGTAAACCACAGAGAAGGTAAAGCTTGATTTTGGGGTCACCCAGAAAGAGTTGACCAGCTTCTTCTTTGGAGAAAATGACGTTGAAATCGCAATTTCCTCTTCCTTTCAGTATTGGTGCACAGACCTGGGGACTGCCATGGACTTGGCGGATCAAAGCGTAAAAAGGACTATTTTTGAAGTAGAGGGTGTGGCCTCGAAACGGTACCGACTCGTTGGAGCGTGGAACGGAGTCTCCTGGGTATAATTGATGATGCTGCTGTTGATGGTGGTGGTGGTGTTGGTGATATTGATGATTTTGACCATTAAGGGCTGGGTTCACGCCCAGACCTCGCATTTCGCCCGTTGTTGGACCTGAAGAATGAGAATTGTACGGCGAGTTCACTCGAAGTGCATTGGGGTTGATGACGCTGCCATTGGCAGATATCTGGTGGTCATCTCGTAACACAAACGATCCTGAGACGATGGCGTTATATACATCAGTAAACATGGGAAGCGGCTCGTTGTTGCACCGTTTTAACACGATGGTCCGTATCGCCAACATCCCCGGCATCCCGAACTGGTTGTCGTTGATATGGGACTCCAACCGGTTGATGAGGTCTACTTTAAGGCCTGAGATTCGAAGTCCCAACGAGCGACAGGTGTCCTTGAGTTCCGCCACTTTCATGCGCAGAATGCGGCGGAGGGTGTCTTGATGCTCTGCGGAGGAAAGGCCGGAGTCAGAGCTCATATTGCATGGTGGTGTCGTCGGGAGGGATGGAGTGGTTGGTTAAGGTGATAAAGTTGGTGATGTTTGAAATTTTTTGTGCGGATGGGGAGGGTAGCGAGACGGTAGCGAGAGTGTAGGGAGAGGGTCGGTAGAGGTTAGGGAGAGGTTGGTAGGCGACGGGTTGGATCCTGCATGCAGACGGAGGGGGTAGCGAGAGATTGAGTGAACTTTTGTAGTCTTATCGCGACAGTAAGGAGCCCATAGCGAGGGAAAATCGCGAGAGAATATGCATCTAGCGAGAGAAATTTCACTTGAGTATAGACACCTAGGTTTGTAGATTTAGTAGAGAAATGCGACAATTTCCCCCGATAATGGCCTGGCTGAAAGTGTTCAGTGGGAGCTGTGAATCCTAGCTTGAATCACTTGAAATCGGAAAAAAATTATGGCTATTGATCGTAGAGCTCATGTTGACTCAGTGAATTATAGCTAGTTTTTACAGAAAAGGCTCAAGAAATCCGCAAATTTTCTCTGACATTTAAAGCCAGAGCTCTCTAACTGTTTGAATCCTATGATGCTCTTGATTTCTCTTGCTTACAAAACGACAATCATAACCCCCTAAGTCTTCAACTCATTTCTTTCCACTTTTTATTACTAATATTTTGCAGTAAATGGTCCCGGGTTATATGCAGGTCGCTTGCCTCAGTCAAATAGGACTATCAAAAACCACATTCAAAGGTATCAAACTGTTTAAAAAAGTTCTATACCTAACAATAAGTACTCTCATAGAAGCTTTCCGTTTTCTCAGCCTAAAATAACCGCTTTTACATATCGATTGGTAATTTCTTTAAAAGTCGAGTTGTATGCAGTACGCAATATGGTGCCTAAATGATATACAAACGAATATGCTCAAGACATGAAAAAAATATGCTGTTAATATAATATAGAGCGGGTGCGCTCTCAAAGAGTATAGCTTGCAGTTCTGTACAATCGTTAATTTGTCGCTTTTTGTTCAATTGCTAATCATGTAGCAACATTTAGAGTTGTTATAATTTTGATCATAGCATACTGTATAAGGGAGATGTAGTGTAGAAAGTATCAATGATAGGCTGTAGGCTACCTGAATCTTAACAGGAGTTCTCTTTCATAGTCGAAAGTGGTTGAAAGACCACCTCCGAGAACCTTTCAGCCCTATCTTAGTCTAATCTTTACCGATAACAACTATAGACCCATGATTGTGTTATTGGATCGAGTTCATTACTATGATGAGTATAACAAACACAGGTGTAGCTTTCTATATCCTGAGACAATAAGTTTGAGTTGATTACCCGAACCAGCTCAATACACATTATCTCCATCCGCAAAAGTCAAGGGAAATACGAATGTGCACATTTATGCCCCCTAAAAAGTCGCTACTCCTAATAAACTGGCTGCATTCTTAGCATCCACAACATTCTTTGATTCGTTCTCATTCCCATCTTCTTGTTTGACTTTCGTGTTGTTACTGTTACCATTATTTTCTTCATCTTCATCATCTTCATCTCTTTCCCTGTCCCTCTCTTCTTGTTCTTTTTTCAACGATCTAAAGGTTCGTGACGACCATGCATCTCCATTTGCAGACTGCGATTGAATCAAGTTGTGTTTCAAATTCGACAAGTTATCACGATTAAGTCTGGATAATCCGCCTTTTGCATCAACTATTCTCACGTCTAACCGAATATTCTCTAAATGCTTGAGAATTTTTCTGTGATGGTCAACTTTATGAAGGGTCAAATTTTTGAGTAGCCTCTGGAATTTGACCTCAGTGAAATCAACGACTTCTTGTCTCTCAATCAACATTTCTCCTGAGATTCTCTTTACCTGTAAACTCAATGATTCCTCCACCTTCTTGGAGTACTCTAATGTTCTTATTGCTTCTTCTACTTTTAGTGGATCTAACGAAGACTTGTTCTTCATTTTGGTTGCCTGTAAATGTTTGGCTTTTGTCTGTGCCTCAGCTTGGATCATCTCTCTCATGATCAAATGACGATTGGTAAGTGCTTCCTTGATTTGATAAAAATCTTCTGTCAAATTTTGGAGTCCATCTCCCAAAACTCCCATTTCATTAATTGATTCCACTAATAATAAGTCTGACTGAATCAAACTGATCTTACCCAATTTTTCCCACATGTTTTTCATTCCCGGGTGAATAAATTCAAATTGTGACAACGAATTCAACTGGTTGGATAAATCAAAAATTTGGATGGATAACTGTTTTTGAGTCTTGGAGTTTCTTTCTTCCAATTTATACAACTTTTGGAACGTGAGGTATGCAGCTTTTATCAACGGACGGAAGTTGGCCAACTCTTCGTATTCGTCGAATGGAACCGAGAATTGCTTGAGAGTTTTTCTAATGAGCCCACTAGCCACCGAAGTCTTTCGGTTATTATTGATCACAGAGTATCCGAAATCATTTTCAATGAAGTAAACAAACTCTTCGTCTCGTATTAATATCGGATTGGACGTGATACGATTGAACCATTCTCTCCATACATAGAGAAGTTGCTTATTCTCATCTTCTCCTCCAGTGGGGTACGATGTGACTGAAGATGGGATCACGGGGACAAATACTTCCAAATTGGAAATCGTCAAATACTTGTTGAACTTGACCACCTCGTTATATGTTCTGCGAATATCCTTGTATTTGGCTTGTCTGAACTTGGGCAAACCTGAGACGGAGGCGTCGAATCGAAGAATAGGATTCCCTGATTTGTTCTTTTCAATGGCTGTTACTTTGATTTGAATGGAGCTCTTTTTGGTAAACCGTTCTGGAAGCAACTTACGTAATTCCTTCTCTCCAGAAATAGCTTCGGTTCCGTTGGTCTGGGCTCCTTGTTCTTGTTGGGGTTGATGTTGATGATCCACATTAGGTTCGTACCCTTGAGGCAGGTTCTCTTCTTGGTACGCAAAATGCCCGCTTTGGTCCTCAAATTGATTCGCTACTGCCGAGTTCAATACACTGTTACCTATTTGGTTGGTAAAAGATCCTGATTCGGTGTCTTGGTGGCCTTGATGCTCGTTGTGATGATTCAGTTCTTGATTGGGACTCTCTGGCGTACCAATTGGTTCCGCAAACGGGTTGTTGTTTTCAAAATCGTCATCAGGCATATACGGGATGCTGGATGACATCTTGACTCGATTGGTTGGCCGTTTTGATGGGGTGATTTGATGCTTTTGCAAGGTGGTTTCGAGGGGAATTTTGGTGATTTCAACATTGATTAGGTGTGCTCGGGTCATGTGAGTCATATCACATGATATACGTTTGGTCACGTGTATGTATATCGAATGGTGGTATAGTGAATGCTACACAAGCTCTATTGATTCAGACTACCTGCGTCTGATCCTCTCAAGTTAGTAAAAGATATGGTATGAATCACTGTTCTATATATTCCCAAAAAATTATGGTGATTAATTGAAAAGCTAAAGCTAACTAGCATTGGATGTGGTGAAAAAACCATCTCATTTCAACACTGGGAGTATGACCAGCATGTGTCTTCTAGAGCTTGGTAATATTATATTCACTTTCATGGCTAAAAGCATGATATCGACGTCTGAATAATTTTGAGGACTACCTTCAAGTATTGCAATTTTAGCTCTTGTATCTCCAGGATACTCAATAATATAGGGAGGCATAGATGATTTATTGTTCTCATTTCAAAACTTGTCCTGCTAAATATCTACCAATCGACTATTGTCTTCAGTGGCTTTTTGTTCCCCTTCCTTGGCAATCTTTTCTTCTTTCTTCGAAGTCTCCTTCTCTCCCTTTGATGCACTTGCTACCTCATCTATCTCAATTTCCTCGGGCGTGTCATCCTCATCTTGTCCCTCGTCATCGTTCGAATCATCACTATCATCTGAACCATAAGTATCTCTGATCAACTGATCCAATTCTTCGTTGTCCTTTTCAAAGAAGGTTTTCAAGTTTTTGGGGATCTCAACCACTGTATCATTCTTGTATAAATCTTCCTTGGCGTAAACAATCACTAATTCTCGATTAGATCTCCTTGTAAAATCTGCAACATACTCCTTAACTCCATCAAAATTCATGGTTTCCATTGAGAAGTCTACCACTTTTTTGTCGCCTGTTCTGTTGTAAATGGCTTTATAATAAACCCATTCCTGGTCCTCTTGAGTATACCGCTTGCTTTTATAAAAATAATTTGAGTCGTCTAGTATCACTCCTACCAAATGGTATGGCGAAGGATCCGATTCATGTGATTCAGATTCAGATATATGGCGTAATACATTTTTATGATTGGAGAGATCGTAGCTCGCGTAAGATTTGTTGGCGAAGTTCAATTTTGCGGTGATTTCTTCGGTAAATGTTCTTATCTGATCAGTTACGCTTCTAAGGTCGTCTGGGATTTTGTCATCGCCAATTTGTTCGAAGTAATCTGCGGTATTAAGTAACACGTCCTTGATTTTCTTACCTTCGAATGAGTTGTATTCCATGATGGACTGTGTGTTGTTCTTCCTAGATTGTGAGATTTCAGCTTGCTTGGCAAACATCTCCACAATTGCGTCAGAATATACTGCACTGTAGATTTCTGGGTAAAATACCTCATCAAGATTAAATACTCCTCTGCCAGTATATGAATCTTCTCCACATACCTGGATGGTCAACACTGGAGCGACCTCCACAAACCGAATGTTACCAATGTTCAATATATCACTCCAAAAGACTGCATGGAAACACTCATAAATATCGGAGCCTCTGATATCGGAATCAATAGGCATAATATAAATGGAATCAGTAGCGTCATCCGACACACTCTCCACATGAGACTTGAAAAGATTATCTATTCCATTGGTGGATCCAAAGACCTGGCCCAAATTGTGGTTTAAACTCGAGTATAACTTGCGAACAAAATCCTCTATGTCCTTAATTCGATTAGCCAATTCGCTCTTGAAATCCTTGGGTAAATTACGAAGCAAGTTTTGGCCACTGATGAATGATCTCGTACTCACGGGATCGAGAAATGCAATTATTCTTTGGAGTTCGATTATGAATTTGTACGAGGACTCTTCGTCTGCTAATTGAGGGGGTACCTTGATCTCAAGCCGGGTATCGTTGTTGAACCAATTTTTGTCGTATCCGTAGGAAACAGATGTGAAATCGAATTGGTCTTCAGTAGATTTGGGGCTTGAAGTGTTGGAGGACTGGGGGAAAATCAATTTCCGAAAATCAGCGAACTGGGATGCAATTATTAAAAAGGGAATGATATTGTTCTCAAGATACGAAGCATTTCGACTCAAAATGGCCGGAGGAGTTTGGTCTGTCCGCTTGAAGCTCTGAATCTGCCTGTAGATTGAGTCTGCCTCCAGGTAATTAATCACACCTCCAACAGTCGACACCTGGCCGTAATCCAGATCATCCGAAGCATATGGATTGACATCTGAGCCATACGTATTGACCTCTTCATCAGCACCCGCACGATAGTAATTGACGTCTTCGTCGTAGGTGTTGCCTTCGAAGTTGGTTATGGGAGCACTGTCCGTGTGGTACAACCTAGACGATTCTGGGCCCCCTGCTGGACGTTGGAAACTGGAGAAATTGGGGATATCCTCAGCATTGCGGACGGCCACTGTGTCCTCGTAGGTGAAGTCGTCCATGTAAGTGTTTGAGGCCGGTCCCGTCAAAGGAGCCAACTCTTGGACCTCATCCTCGTCAATTGGGTCTTGTACAAGATATCCTAGTGCTGCTTCAAGGTTGTTCTTTGAGTGTTTGAGGGCTTCTGTAGCTTGCTCGAGGGAGAATCCCATCTCCACAAGCTGCAAAGCTTTTTCGTCTTCCATTGTGGGTTGGTGGTTCTTTTGCAGGTTATAGAACGATTGATGGCTTTGGTGGCAAGATGAACAAGTGGTTGATGATAGTTTTGGTTAAGCTTTTGATACTGTACTTCCGGTTATTGACAGATTGTATGCAGGAACGGGTATATGGGTTAGACCCTAGAATTAATGGAAAGATCGATGGCAGAGATTTGGTTGATTATAAAGAATGGATAATAGCATGGAATCTGTAGCATTCTTGAGTTCTATAGTCTAAGCTGTAGAAGTTGTTTTAATTGTGCCTTTTTAATGTGTTCTTTTTGTATAATTTATTAAAGGTACCTGCTGATTATCCAGCATTTGTTTGAACTCCAGTTTGAGGTTATTCTGCACAAACCAAAAGCCTTAGCTTTATCCTCAACAATCTTGGAACTATGTTTCTATTCAATGAACACCTTTAAGCTCATGTTTTGCTATCTTAAAATATCATTATCGATTAGTAATATTGTTGAGCATGCTTATGTAATTTTATTCATCTAATCAGAATTACAGATAAGCCAATAGTTTAGCAACCCAAGACTCCGCAAGAGTGAAAAGAATATTTGAGACAATTCCATGTCTCTCAATTGCTTTCTCTTCATTACTCCAACTATCTTTAACTCACGATCAAGTGTCCTCCCTGCTAAACCTTGAGCGTTTTGATGATTTACCCCTTGTAGTCTCTACTTCAAAAAGTCCCAATATAGATAGTTCTCCTTTTTACTCACTTAGGGGCTGTAAATTGTCACTCGGTTAACTTAAGAAGCTTAACCTTTATTACTTTAGCTTACTATGACTCAATCTATACCATCTCATCGACATTCACGTGACCATCATTAGATGAAGAGACGATAAAAAAGTGTGATAAAACTACCAAAAGAAGCTAGAAAAAAGCATCAATAAGGTCTTGATCCATTTACTACAACTGCAGCCTCTTCTAGCTCCTAACCTCCAATAATATCCCCATTATTTCTCTCCCCAAACTTCCAGACTCAGGTCGTGCGCCGCCGTATCTGAAAAAAATCGCACCAACGCCAAATTTTTAAGCCTAGCATCCATCCCACTATCAGTAACCCCAACATCTTTACCGTCGAAGTTGATGAAAATTGCGTTCCAGCGTCCTATTTCTTCACTACTTAGACAAATCAGAACTCCTCGCCATAGTGCCCTTTTTAGTATGACCACCACGGCTTCCAGAGACTTGAAATCCATCACTGAAGGCTTGCAACATCTTGGTTTGAGCCAACCTCCAGCCGATGATTCGATTGCCTCGTACCCAGACTACAACGTCGTGGATGTGTTGAGAAACTACATCGCCACCGAATTGCACTCCATCTCAGCTGTGCCAAAAGATATTATTTTCGGGGCCTTAGACTCGCCCAGCACCTTGGACAAAGGAGACTTGATTATTCCTGTTCCAAGATTGAGATTGAAGGGCATTAACCCTAAGGAAAAGGCCACTGAATGGTCGGAGAAATTCAACAAGGGAACCTTTTTGTCTGAAGTCAGAGCTGAAGGTGCTTTCCTTCAATTTTTCTTCAACAAATCCGTGTTGTTCAACCTCGTTATCAATGACACCTTGAAGAGAGGTGAAAACTACGGTTACATACCTTTGGGAGTTGGCAAGAAGATTGTGATTGAATTCTCGTCGCCTAATATTGCCAAGCCATTCCACGCTGGTCACTTGAGATCCACCATCATCGGTGGATTCTTGTCTAACTTGTACGAAAAAGCAGGCTGGGATGTTGAAAGAATTAATTACTTGGGAGATTGGGGAAAACAATTCGGTATTTTGGCCGTTGGTTTCGAGAAATATGGATCCCAGGAATTGTTGGATTCTGACCCTATCAACCACTTGTTCGACGTGTACGTTAAAATTAATGCCGACATGAAGAAGGAAAAGGAAGTTGATGGAGTAAGTGCCACTGACGAAAAGGCCAGAGAACACTTCAGAAAAATGGAAGATGGAGATGCCGAAGCCCTCAAAATGTGGAAGAAGTTCAGAGACTTGTCCATTGACAAATATATCGATACTTACGCTCGTCTTAATATCACCTATGATGTCTACTCAGGAGAATCTCAAGTCAGTAAGGAATCCACCAGAAAAGCCATGCAGATTTTCTACGATAAAGGCTTAATCCATGAAGACAGAGGTGCTAAATTGATTGACTTGTCCAAGTTCAACAAGCATTTAGGTAAATGTTTAATTGAAAAATCCGATGGTACTTCCATTTACTTGACCCGTGATGTTGGTGAAGCTATCAAACGTTACGAAACCTACAAGTTCGACAAGATGATCTATGTCATTGCCAACCAGCAAGATTTGCACGTCAAACAATTCTTCGAAATCTTGAAGCAAATGGGTTTCGACTGGGCCAACAGATTGGAACACGTCAACTTCGGAATGGTTGAAGGTATGTCCACCAGAAATGGAACTGTTGTATTCTTGGACCATATTTTGGAAGAAACCAAGGACAAGATGCATGAAGTCATGAAGCAAAACACCGCCAAGTATGCATTGATCAAGGAACCTGAACGTATTGCTGATTTGGTCGGAATCTCCGCCGTGATGATCCAAGATATGCAATCCAAGCGTATCAACAACTACGAATTCAAGTGGGAAAGAATGTTATCATTCGAAGGTGATACCGGTCCTTACTTACAATATGCTCATTCTAGATTAAGATCGGTGGCACGTAATTCTACCATCGAAGCATCTGAATTGGTAAATGCCAACTATGACCTCTTGGTCGAACCATGTGCATCCAACCTTATCAGAACCTTGGCTCAATACCCGGATGTGATCAAGAGAGCTTTGACCACTCATGAACCTGCTACTGTGGTCACATACTTGTTCAACTTGACCCATATTGTGTCTCAATGTTACGACATCTTATGGGTGGCCGGTCAAGAAAAGGACTTGGCTGTTGCCAGATTGGCCTTGTACACTTCGGCCAGACAGGTCTTGTACAACGGTATGACGTTGTTGGGATTAACCGCTGTTGATAGAATGTAGATATATTAGTAAGAAATTAGTAAGGACTTAACACGAACTTTAATTGTGTTTCAGGACGAGTTGTAGATCGGTCAACCCGTAAGTATTCGCTCCCGCCTGGTATGAATAGGTTTCTGTAGAGTGTGGAGGTATATGATAATATTTTGCAATTCCGAGCCTGGCTCCGAGTTGTACCATAAAAGATTCTTGGTAGCAATAAAAGTCTCGGTAGAACGGATGGAAGTCTCGCTAGAAGGCCCCGCAAAAGTGTGGGTTTCGTCTTCTTTTCCCCTCACTGTCTCACTAATGCACACCGGGCACATCCTTATCTCTCCCTAACATCTCTCCCTAAGAGCTTAGTAATTGCTCTATTTTTTCCCCGTGCCCTCGCTAATCGCAATCTCTCCTGCATATGCCCCAGCAACCAATGATACCCGGGCCTTATTAATAAGATGAACCTCCCTCTTTTCCACCACGATCTCTTCTTTGTTAACCAAACGAATCATCTGTAAGTACCACCAGGACCCCATATGGTCAATTGGAGCAGAAACATTATTGACCAAATGGCAGTGGAGCTTTTGAAGATCCAGGCCCTTTTTTTCTCGGTTTTTTGTGCCCATTTTCGACAATACTAACCAAGTATTAGATAATGCTTTCATCCACACTTAGATCATCAACAGGTTTGGCAGTCAAGGCCAGAGCCACCGCCTCAATTGGAGCCGTCAGAACCAAGGTTTCGCTTCCAGACCTCGACTGGGACTATTCTGCTTTGGAACCCCACATTTCCGGGCAAATCAACGAATTGCACTACACCAAACATCACCAAACTTATGTCACCGGTTACAACACTGCCATTGAACAACATGCCGAGGCCAAGGCCAAGGGCGAGGTCAAGAAGACCGTCGAGTTGCAGAAGAACATCAACTTCCATGGAGGTGGATACACCAACCATTGTTTGTTCTGGAAGAACTTGGCTCCAGAAAAGCAAGGTGGTGGAGAGCCTCCTACTGCCGAGTCCGAGTTCAACAAGAAGGTTATCGAGCAATACGGTTCGCTTGACAACTTGAAGTCGCTCACCAATGCCAAATTGGCCGGTATCCAGGGTTCAGGCTGGGCTTTTATTGTCAAGAACAAGGAAAACGGTGGAGCCTTGGATATTGTCACCACCTATAACCAAGACACCGTGACTGGACCATTGATTCCATTGATTGCCATTGATGCCTGGGAACACGCCTATTACTTGCAATATCAGAACGTCAAGGCTGATTACTTCAAGGCTATCTGGAATGTTATCAACTGGAAGGAAGCCGAGAAGAGATATTTGGTGAATTAAATGTGATTGATAAAAGCTCTAGTTAATAGAGTTTTCCTTTACCTTATGATAGATATGGCCAATGCACAATCAGATATTAACAGTAAGAGTATGAATGGACAGCAATTGAGATCGAGTAGAATCTGAGGTATCCACGAGTAGATCGATGAAGGTAAATTATCATATGTGCTTGTATCTTAGTATTCGTTTATAAACAGCAGTCTCCAACCCAGTGTAATCCACAAGTCAAGGATCTTGAATTTAGCCCGATCTAGTAATATCATGAAACGTTCACGATGAATCGATTCCGGATCGGGACAATAGTCAAGTAATTGCAAACTAACCTGGGTGCGTTATACTTTTCGGGGAACCCAGTAGGGAACCCTATGGAAAACCCTGACGAGTGTTCACTTTCGTTTAATAATATTCACTATTTTATGGAAAGTATTGTGAAAGTCCGTGGTTCAAGGTATATGTTCATGACCAAGTATTGTGATATTTTTTAGTACCACGATGAATAATATGTTGATGATATTGTGAATATTATCATGCCTGGTCCGGTCGAGATATTATGTTGAATCGACGGCGTGTTCTCGTCTAGACCCGTACATTTTCGTATGGATCCGCCTATTGTTGTAGTTGAATAGAATGTTCGATTGCTTCGGTTGTGCTTCGGTTAAGGATGCCCTGTTGTAGTTTCAGTGGGGAACTGCTGATTAACTCTTTAAAAAGTGTAGTAAACTGCTGGTTAATCTGTTACTGTAGTAAACTGTTGTTAATCTGTTACTTCAGTAAACTGCTGGTTAACCTCTGGTATTGTAGTAAACCTGCTCAATCTCTTTGATCTGGAGTGACAAAGTATGGGAAACATTACACCTTGGTCTCCTGATTGGTCTGTTGATAACTCACATGATATGGAGTAGAATAGAGTTACCGTGTAGGGCTGATAGTGTGGTAAATATAGCTCAAAGGCTTAGCCTTGGGGTTGGCGGTTCAAGGGCTTAAGTTTAGGGGTTCAAAGGCTCAGGCTCAGGCTCAGGCTCAGGCTCATGCTCATGGGCTTAGGTACAAGGGCTAATGCCTAGGCGTGGTGGATAGTGACAGCAACTGGCGGGAGGGTTGAGCTTTAGAGTTTAGAATTAGACATTAGCCTTGGATTCGTACCGTGGATGATTGCCTGTTGGTAGTGATTGTACTAACAATGTGACTATTGATAGGCAAGAGTTATCACGATAAGGACACTCGTATGTACCAAAGCAATCTGATACAGGGGTTCCAGTAGTTAGACCCCCGTACATTTTAGCCCTTTAACCGTTGACTCCCTGGCTATCCATCTACACTTTTGGGGTTCTCTTCCACGTTGGAGTCCTTACCTAAGATACGAATCTAACGAATTTATTATCACCAACTTAGCACTTCTGTCAAGATAAGCCACGTTTAAACGGCTCAGGCGAATGCGAGCGTCAGCCTCGGGGACGAACGTCGCTTGGTCCTTGCTTTGCTGGCGAATCAACCTCGACCCCGTATGTCGAGATTGTAGGTGACAGCCTCAACATTGATACAAAGGTGGGCTAACTCACCCCTAGGCCCTTTAAGAAGTGGCAAAGTAAATGCAAAAATAGACGTGGTTCCCAGTCACGACATCAATGGCGCCGTCGTACATCAACAGGCGGTTAAGGTTTGCTTCTGCCAATAATAGTGCTGGCAATGGATCTATATTTTGAAAGCATGAGGTTGTGGGAGTTTACGGGCGGGTAGGTACTGGCCAAGAGAGATAATAGACTAACTGGGAAGGAGGTTGAGAGGAGTGGGCACAAAGGGTCCAATGGGCACCAATGGGCACCAATAGGGCAATAGGGCAATAGGATCCAATTGGACTAAATAGCTATAAAAGGCTGCAAAGTATGTGATAATGAGAAATAATAGTATGGTGATAATGAGAATTAATTCAAAGATTTAATATAAATCAATAAATCAAGAGGAAAAAAAAGTCGAAAAAGAGAAGCTGGTTGAAAAAAGAGGAAAAGAGGAAAGGAGGGGAAGACACTTCTTCATTATCTTGGCTTTATCAAACTCTTATCAATTCTCCTCTTCCATTCTCATCTCCAGTCTGTGACCTTTCACCATATACCTTCAGTTGGCCAACATCACCGTGGTAACAAAGGTCGGTGACCAACCACATGGGAGACGATCTCGCGTTAAGGTCCATTCCCTTCTGGCGGCTACAAAATAACCTTCGCTGGTGCCTAAACACCCGATCGTGCATTGGTCTCGAAACCCGGCGGCGGCGGTTAGTTGATGAAGGAAAGGGAAAGAAGCGCGGTAAGGTCGATTAGGGTTGTCAAGCAGCGGTTGAAAATATAAATCGAGGTTCTAGACTGGGATCTGGGGTGGTTCTCCTCTCTTCTTGTTCTCTTCTGGTTCTCCTCTTTCTTTTTGCTGCTTTCTTCTCCTCTCCCCCCTTTACTTGTCCGTTCCCTCCGTTTCCTTTCACCCTTTCTTCTCCTCTCTTATACTTTCCACGCCCGCATGTTTTTTCACATTTAGACCTTAGGCTCTTCTTTGTTCTGTCTGTTCTTTTCAGGGCGTCAAACTCTGTTATCGAAGGTCATCTCACGTGGACACTGCTGCTATCGGGGTTTATAGTCATGATCAGCGTATTTTGGTGATGTCTGGCAAAATAATGCTTCGACGGACTAAAGAATACGAATATTATCTCCACCAACACCTGATGCCTCGTCCCCACCCACACCTGATAATGATACTTGACATGGACGGACAATTGGAATTTGGGTCGCCTGTGGGGGGTACCCATCCGTCGATCTGTTGGCGGGGAGCCATGTGATGAGATGAGATGAAAATCGACATCTACATCAATGCAAGCATGGATAGGAGCTTGAGGTCGGCCTCGAAAAGATAGCTTAACCCTTCGAAGGAACTCCCTCTGGCTCTTGACGAATAACGGTATTATTTATTGGTAACGGCATCGGGCTTATCACGGCGATATAATACCCTCAATAATATTCCTTTTGTTCTTCTGCTTGTTCCTTTTCTTTTGCTCTTCTTGTGGTCTTCCATTGCTGTTCTTTTGTTCTTTTGTTCTTTTGGTTCGTATTCGTTTCCCTTCAAAGACGTCCCGCCATGCATCCAGACGTGGGGATGGCAGTACGGCCTTTTTGACTCTGTTGTCCAGGAGATGAGGTATTTATTTTCACCATACATTACTCAACGCTTTCTGTGTTTGGTTGATGTTAGGAACCATACAAACCGTCATGTGGAACATTTGCAACTAGGGCCGTGGAAGCAATACGAGCCTTGGAACCTGTGGAACCTCTGAAACCTCGGCTTGGATCCACCTCAGCCTTGGTTTGAACCTTTGGAGCCTGGCTTGGATCCTTTGAAGCCTTGAAGCCTAAACCTTAAACCTTGAAGCCTGAAGCCTGGAACCTTCTCGACTCTGGTCACTACTTGCTCTTAGCCTACATCTATGCTTACGTCTTTGTTCTTCATTAATCCTCTATACCGTTATTAATATTTATCTGTTCTGGGGATTTCGGTATAGTAACTCTGTAATGCTCTCTTCAATGCTGGAACCAACTTGTCCCATCTCAAGATCCGGACTTCCTTGTCAAACCCTCTAGGCTTTCTGATTTCGTATCCCATGATTCGCTTGGCCAATTCGACCCGGAAATCTTGGTTGGTGGGTCCATAGCTCTGGAGGTCTGCTTGAGGTTGCGCTTGGTAGGGGAACTGGTGATGGTTGTTGGCAGTGTTGGGGGTGTTGGAATTGGACGACGATGCAGAGGGACTGGTGTCTTTCATACGAGACGATATGGGTTTCTTGGACCAGAACGGCACCAAGTTCGATCTCACTCTGCCTCTTTCCCGTCTTCTCTCAGCTGGATCAACCAACTGAGTTCCAATCAATAACTCCACAATCTCCACCACCTCCACCGACGTGATGTAGTATTGGTACGCTTCTCCATCCACGTCACTCTTGACATACGTCTTGGCCAGAGGCGACTTGCCGCTGTGGCTGGATTTGTTTTCGTCGTCGCTGCTCTGGGAATCGTAGTACTCGTCATTGACTCGTATACTACATTCCAAACAACTGATTTCAACCACATCCACGTTACGAGGAGGAGGTAACGTCACTGGGTTCTCGTTGGCTCCTCCAACAATGCTAAAGTTGGCAATCAAGTTGGGGCCGTTCTGGATTCTTTCGATTCTAATGATTCTGCGCCGGTCTTCCTTCTCCAGCTTGTTCCATTGTGGATAACAGATATCTTCCACATCTGCACCCACCAAGCTGAGCTCGACAGGCAAGAACTTGGAATCGCTATCCACCGATTGCTTGGGAGGTCTGGTGGTACACCCTCCCGCAGAGATGCCTCGAATGACTCTGTATCTTTTCTTGGTCGACTTGTCGTTGGCGGCGGCGGCAGCGAGATCCAACGCTGAAGTAGGCTGGTGTTCGTACGACGAGTCTGCAAAGAACTCGTTGTTGCCTGCTTCCTTCTTGATGTACGACTTGTGAGGAGATTGGATTAATGCAGGGGTGGATTTTGCAGTCAAGTCGCCGCCCTGGAGCGACACTTGTTGGTAGTACGTATTGTTGTAGTCGTTCTGCCTGGAGTTGGTCGAGGTGTAGTTGTAGTTGACGGGGGAGTAGGCGGCGGCAGCGTTGTGGTGTTGTTGGCTCAAGTCAAAGTTGACTGAGTTGGTTGACGCCAGCGAGTTGGACGACGAACCGGCGTTGTTGAAGTTCTGGGGCACTTGCGGCGACGAGTAGTAGTTGGGGTTGGGGTTGGGGTTGTTGTAGCCAAAAGCCAGGTTATCAAAGAACGAAATGGCGTTGGAAGACGACAATTCAGAGCCATATTGGCGGGCATTGTTGGGGGTAGCGTCGGCGGTAAAAAGATCGTATTCGTTGACTGGCGCTCTGGATCCAGACGTGGGTTCTGTTGAGAATGAATACATCGACGATGCCGATGAGCTTTGGTCTTGCGGTTGTTTGTGCTGGAACTGTTGAAGTAATTGTTGTTGTTGTTGTTGATGTTGTTGTTGCAATTGTTGCGGTTGTTGCAGCTGTTGTTGGTAGGAGGCAGAGAGACCATAGTATGACTGACCAGCATTCATACCCAGAGGATTGGTATAGGAGTTGGAGGAGTTGGAGTTGGGAGTCTGCGAAAAGCTGTTGGTAGCCGCCGTGATGGTGGAACCAGTAGGAGTATTGCCAATAGTAGGATTGTGAAGGGTTGACGTCGTCAGTTGGTGGTGGGAATGGGATGACTGGTTTTGCGACAAGAACGAGTCCTCGAAGTTGGCTTCATCAAGAAAGTAATTACCATTGGGGGCACCAGCAACGCCATGGGTGGACGTGGAGGGTTCAGGGCCCAGGTTGATGGGGAACTCGTTGATGTGGTTGGAATCGGAGGTGGGATCAAACATGTCGAAGCGGTTGGTGAGAAAGTTGGGCGATGTAGTGGAGAACATAAGGCTGGGAGATTATTGGAGTAAGATTAAGAACTTGGTCACACTATGGACGGTTCATAGAAGTTGCCCAGAATGAACTTTTGGAAGGTTGAGGAGATACAATATGGATTGAAAGAAACGAGAATTTTGAATTGGATTTGGAATGAGTTGGAGGATTTTGGATTTTGATAATTTAATTCAATCGCATAGG
Source organism: Suhomyces sp. yHQL142 (assembly GCA_030582675.1). Taxonomy (NCBI): domain Eukaryota; kingdom Fungi; phylum Ascomycota; class Pichiomycetes; order Serinales; family Debaryomycetaceae; genus Suhomyces; species Suhomyces sp. yHQL142. The sequence goes on from JAJMGU010000019.1 coordinate 88,054, forward strand.
CAAGGGTAGCGACTTAAATATAAAAATCGATGGTATTCACAATAGTATGACAGAGACAAATAAAATCAATGTACAAACCTTGACCTTATTGAGTGGTTGTAAGAAGGCCCAATATAAGGTTTGAAAATAAAGTTTGAGTAGAACATATTTTTTAGGTACGTGGGTAGGTGCATGCAGCAGCGGGTACAGCAACGAGTGCACCGGCGGAAGCACCAGCGGAAGCATCAGCGGAAGCACCAGCGGAACCCACTACAAAGGCAATACAAATAGGGGAGGAGGCTTCTTTGAAGAAATAAAATAATTATTTTTGAAAGAATATTTTTTGCCTTTATTTTTTGAAGTAAAGTTTGGGATTCTTCTGTGTGCGTCCGCGAAAAGTAGTATGCGCGTTACACAATGTCGATCCGGGTCAGAGGTAATAGTTAAAAAAAGGACAAAGAACACGCCTCTAGAGTTTATCCACCTCCCTCATCCTTGTCGTTGTTATTCTAATTCTTGTTCTTGTTCTTACCGAAGGTTTCCCCTGTCCCCTGGGATGACTTGTCCATCTGAAACTGGAACCAGTAAATGTTTCCGAAACATACGTCCTGCGTCACCCAAAAGCAATAACCGACAATCTACATTCTTTCACGGGTTCTTCGATGCAGCACCACATGGAAATAACGATGTGATCAGACAAAAAATTTGCGACGGATCCTCCTAAAAAAATGATGGAAAAGTCTATCAATTTTATGGCCAATGGTTCATGGCAGGTCATTTGAGGATCCACCACTCGAGGGTCCACAGCCAAGAGAACTCTTCAGTGTTGCCTTCAAAAAATTTTCCTAGATTTGCTGCTGGAGTTATTAACATCCCTCCCCACTTTCTCTGCTATCTCCAGCCACTGGTCTCAATCCGTCTCTTACTGGTGCAAATTATTGTTCTAGCTTTCGATACTTCACCCACTCACGGTTCGATGATTCACACGTAAAAAGAAAGCCTATCTTTTGAAAGAAGCGCAATATTCGACGTAAATTCATGGGCGAACTCTTCTTCTCCGAAAGCAACTTGTCATTTCACTTTACAATCTAAGCTTTACGTCCAGTAAACGCAATTTTATTCTTTACGTTCAACTAGTTGGGTGAATTTGACTATCTGGTCCACTTTGGCTTTCGTATATGTATCCAGAACAACTCAGGCGTTCGGAAGATCGGAATTTAACTGTTGGTCCCAGCCACATCTGAGCCCGTATACGTCGGGATTGTGGGTCACGTGCAAAGGGGATGAGATGAGGTACACAGAGGTAGAGAAGGATGGGAGAAAGAGTACCAAGTATCGATAGATGTGCAGTAGGTTCAGATAGGGGATAGACATATGATTGGTATTAGATAGAAAATCGAAAATAATCTCACTTCTACCTGTTTTAACAATGTCGCTCTACCACTCGCGCTTAGTCTGCAAGTGGTTCTATGTATAGAAAAACCATTTTCCAATTAAATAATTGTATGTACAAGTCCGAACTCAGTTATGTTGTCTTCATTATAATCTCGACCCACTTGATTCTGCCCTATCGGCCCGGCACCATTTACCGTTTCGAGACTGGTTCCCACCTTAGATCCAATTAGATTCGATTGAACCACGATTGCAAAAATGGCCTGAACCACAAAAGTACAAAATGTCGAGCCCTCAGTGCAGCTACGAAGCTGGCTCAGTTAGTGGTGCTGTCCATCTATGCATGACTGTCCCCCAGGGTCTTACAATAGGCCCGTTTTGCAATCGAACCTCTGTTGGTCACTCAAAGAAAGTACGCCCTATATTGTTCCAACAAAGACGGAAAAATAACGGACAAAAGACAAAACAAAATAGACAAATATCAACACATTGGAGGTTCGAAGCAATGGTTTATCGAAGAGCAATCGAATCATTCTTTGCCATTACGTGCACGCGCTCTTCCCTTGGTCGAAGCAGGGCGGAGCAGCAAATAGCATGGGCCTAGGCAACAACTTGACCATTAAACTTGCTGAATAAATTAGGTTTTAGTGAGTCTTTTAGTTAGTTTCTCTAGTCTATCCGACTACACCTACATTTCAACCGACTTCAAACAATACGTTTTGCCAGTGGGCCAGACAACCGTGGCAGTCTATTATTCTGAATCCGACGTTTCGACCCAATTGCCGGATCAAATTTTAAGGTTTGTGTAATTATGCATGGACTTCGAGCATAGCTGGTTATTTTCTACCCAGCTGTGATATTTTCTTGATGTATGTAGTCCTCTGCATATACCTCCTCGGGACTTCTTCCGCCGTCCTGTGCGTATGCACCGCAAATACGTGACACAAACCCAAATTGACAACAATTATCAACTCAAATCAAAAATAATAAATATGAATATTATTAACTGTATATATAATACCAAAATTTAAACTTCACAACATAATAGTCCAAAAAAAAAAAGAGCACGTAGTAAGCTAACTCTCTTTTTACTAGTGCACCACATACAGGATACACCTATAAGCTACGCCAATTTTATAACTCGGTACTCTTTCCTTTTGGCTAAGCCCTGTCGACGACCAGGGTCACGTCAGCAAATGCTTGATTTGTCTCGTAGACCTTCTTACCACCTAAAAATCGAACGTTGTTATCGTTCTTGATGATGTGTCGTCATACATCACAATCATCATTAACTCGTATCCAAGCTTCCACGCCTGTGAGGCCCTTCTTTTGTGCCTTCGCTACTTCGGAAGGACTCCGTGCCTCCGAAACTTGCGTGGTAGTCCCTTCCTCCCACTTCCCCCTCCCTGGACGTGGAAGGGGAAATCAGCGTACAGTTGCTGTTCAAAAGGTCTCGGATCAAAGGAAGAGGGATATTCTGTGAAAAGAGGATCCCTTTTCGTTGCCCGCATATCAACGAATATTTTGTGAATAGACAATAGTCGAGTTTTGTCAACCCCGAGCGCAAATGCGTTCAAAAGGTCAATTCCTTCTCGCAATCACTGAGCGCAATAGGCTGCAAATGATATGGATAAGAAGGTTTCAAACGTCGATTGACCAATTAAGATACTATCCTAATACGTCACCATTACGGTCGTGAACACTGACAATACTGATATCATCGATAGCCACACATGACACCTCTGAATATTCTTGGACTTGGTATCAACAGGTGTCGGCCCGTCGAAGCGCAAATTTGTTAGACAAGGTGAGATGTCGACTTGACAGCTCCCGATAAGAACTCAATCCGGTCCGTATCGGTATTGCCTGCCATAATTAACACTTCCTTATCTAGACACAAGACAATGCCAGTAGGATTAACTGGAGCGATAATACGAGGCTTATGATCTCTAATTTGAGATAGACCTTAGCTCGTGGAACACTTCCACAAACGGCTGATCAAGATAAACTCTAGAGCCACAGCCACCACACCGACATCATCTTTCATATATTCCTGTCCTTCTTCTAAATGTTCTCTTTCCTATCCCGGCGTTTTTACCAAATAACCAGGTACAAAGAAGCGCATCTTCCCTTTCTTGCAATATCCATATCCTGCGTCAAACTTTGATACGGTCCGATCCTAAAGCAATTCTTAGAAATACAATTACTAAACTTACCAATAACCTACTAATTTTTTTTTTTGGATGAGAGGCTTGCTTCGGATCAATTATGAAATTATCAATACCCTGATTTTAATAATTGGAGCAGTCATTCACATTCGTGCTTGCAATTCTAGGAATCAAATTTACTCTGGCTAGTACCAATATCCTCCTGAACTCGTATACCGAATTGCCCACTTATAATTTGATGAAGAAGGTCCAATCTATATTGAAACCATTTAAACTTTGAGTTTGTGACTGCCTCGTATATGTTGAGGTTTGACGTCATAAATAAACTTTCTAGTGGCGCCACGGGAGAATGTTTACCCATGAAATATTGTTTAATTTATCCCCATCAAAGTTGTTGGGGAAGAGATGGAGTATCAGTCTCATTCTTACTACGTATCAGATAAACCTTTCCTCTCATGTCCAATACCTGTTCATACTCCGTAAAAAAACCCACCAGTGTAGGAGTCATTAATAACCCTGGGAATCCCTGGAAACCCCAAACTGTGGACAACTGGAGGGCTGGTCTCGATCACTATCAAATTGTGTCAATTATCATCAGCGTTTAATCTGTGGCCAGTCCGGGTCTTACATCGATCGAGATCACATTTTGAGCTTGCCCTTGCGTTTACAATGTGTTTTTTCCCAATTTTGGTATCGAACCCGTTCCCCCCATGTTTTTTGCAAGTCAGGATCTAGTATAGAGTTATCTTTTCACATGTTTTCGGTTCCCGGTATGATGCTGTCTTCAGTGCGTACCGAGCTTGTGCGCAAACACACTTCCGCTTGTGCGTACGTGCATGCATCTGTCGCAAGTCTAGGAAATGCATAACGCACAGGAGTGAACGCGGACGCCCCTCAACCTCTCACTCACCTTCACCCCCAACCCTTTGGGTACAGGGTATGGTGCATGATGCGGATGTAAGTTATGTAGCCTGTACCATTTTTGGCGCACAATCCTAGAAAGTCCTATGCGCGCCACGGGTCAACGATTATCTTTCACTATAATCCCAATTTTCTTCCTTCAAACAATTTGGATTGAAGAATAAAGAGCTACATTAACTTGCCCCTACTTTTTCTATTATTACCAGAATCCCCTATTGTTGCAATTAGAAAAGCCCACTATCGCTTGTTAACCTCCAAGTAAAAAAGTATAGGTACGGCGGATGTTTTTTTTCTTTTTGGGTTAAGTTGACTCTATTGTTTGGTACCTGCACCCAATGTTCTTTGACCCAGCTGGAACCGCAACCCGGATTAGAAGTCTTTAAGGTTGGAATCTCAGAAAACCTTCGATTCTCGATTTATTTTTAGCCCAAATAGGCTCAAACCTTATGTTGTCGATCACCGCCAATTCTGATAGGATAGATTAGATATACCTCAAATTAGGATATCTACCGCGGTTATTTGTGGTAATCAGAGATATCGTACCATAAGGCTGAACAAATCTTCGATTCTAGGCTAGGTACTCGATCTAGCTGGAGAATATTACCCTGTTTACATGTGATACTATTGCAAAACCGAGAGAGGGCTGCTTCGTCGCAGCTTCTGGTTTTTTGGGGTGGGGTGCCTTATGTCAATCGTCACGTGTGCCACCCTCGGAAGTGGCTCGGACTAAAAAGCTTTTGTTCCCAAGATAACGATGGCCTTATTGGGAAACGTCATCGGTATACTTGACATAGCTCCCCAAAGCAGTAGAACCACCACGACTAATGATCGACACCTGCATGTACTGTCTATACGACAGTGCAGCATACCCAGGTTGGTATTGTGCAATCCACGCGCCCTTTGGGACCGCCTGTAGACGAGAAGCATACGATATTGTCGTGCAAATTTTTAGACCAATGTCTTGATAATATTGATGATTATTATTGCGCCAGTGGTGGTAGTAATAGCTCTGGTCGTTTGTAGTGTAGTGTAGTGTATTGTCCACGAAGAGCATTCCTTCACTGGCATCGTCACTTCGCTTGCGGCCAGAGAGGGCCCATAATATTCGCCATGAAAAATAAGCCCAAGAAACAAAGCTAAGGACAATGTCTGGCACACGAGGCATGCCTTGGCTGGCACGGGTCGCGGCGAGTGACGGGCTTTCTTCTAATTATAGGCGTTCTTTTAATTATAAATGCCTTGGCTTGTTTTACCGGCGCCATCGAATATTTTGTATACCTTTAACGTGCAGTGGTGGATCAACATTCTGCAATATTACTTCGTGCTGCAAAATGTTTGACGGATTGGTACAAGGCAACGGCGGTTAAACCAAAAGCTGAAGTTGGGGTGGGCGGCTAGGGAAAGAGTGGGGGCGAGCGGTTTGTTGGGATGTACAAGTATGATGATCTGATTTTTATTTTATTCGACTTATAACTGGAGCTCGTATTTGAGACCATTTGTTGATTTTAATTAGTAATTAAAAGAGAATTCTTTGATTTACTAAGCTGACGTTTAAATCGTGCATTTACGGTCCATTCCCCGTACATTGGAGGCTACAGGATGAAGCATAATTGGGGAATCAGATATTACGCTTCCGAGTCAAACTTCGAATACCGATCATGTGATCAAAATATGATACAAGTATGCTACAAGTACACGTCGTTGTTTATCAACAACAAGAACGAGCCGATTGAATGGCACGGGTTGCAGTCGGGTCTGATTAGGGCAGATAGGATACTTCTTCTTCTGGAAGTACCTACAAATTTGGCTCAAATAGGCCAACTTTTGACTGTTCCAGCTATTTGCAACCAAAAGAATGAATGTACAGATAAACAGATTCAGTGAACAAATGGGTTTTATGGTTCTTTCAAACAGCCCAAAGTTTCAATCATGCTTCTCTTAAGACCATACTTTCGTAGATCGCATATCGTTCAATCGAGCGATCCTTAATCGAACCAGTGAGTCATTTAAACGATAACTTTCTCCAACGACAAGTGTTAAAGTCAAATCCCCTTGGATCAAGATCTCGTCGCCAAATATCAATCATCACGACTCTTTTGCTAGAAGCCAGCCTTCTTTCTGTTTACAAGTATGGGTTCAAGAGTAAGACGACCGTTAAAAAAGTGCCAATCAATTGGCTTCTCTTCCTTCGTTCAGCCCTTGCTCAAAAACTACAATTCTGGCTCTTCAAAGTTCGTCCAAAGAGTCCAAAGATACTTATATCCCTCTGACTAGTACGCCCACACCCCCAGCATCCATCTAGACTGTGTATATCTTTCAAAGGCAGCCACGTCTTTATACTACAAAAGGACCCCTTGCCAATTCAAAGGAATTTCCTTACAACATAAAACTCATACGTTGCCAACTACCAATTGACTACTACACCGGTAGCCCTTCATCAACTGATATACTAAGTGCAAATTCATATTAATACTTATTCATTGAATTTTAATCCTATTTAAAAACACTCCCTTCGAAATGCTAATGTTTCTCCACAGACCACTAGCGCGTTCTACGGATTCGTCTCTAGATGCTCAAATTCTCTTCTTATCGTACTTTGGATAGTACTTGCCAAACAAATATCCATCAGCAAGAACCAATCCAGTCACCACGGACGCGTGGATTCCCAACACGAGTTTGTTATCGGTATTGATTCTCTTTCTTTCAATGTACGCAAAGTAACCAGCCAATGCTCCGGTTATTCCAACCAAGGCCTGGGCCACGATGACAGGGTTTTGCAACTCAGTGCTGGCTTTGTTGTACGCACAGGTACTCTTGGCTTGGACTTGTTGGCCAAAGTCTCCAAAGTAAGACGAGAAATGGTTGGCGGTGTCCTGCAAAGAAGCCACAACCTTGTGGTAGAATGACTTTCCTTCTTCTTCCAATTCTTTGAGTTCTTTCTTGATTTTCTTTGCTTTTTCGTTGTTTGCTGCAATGGTCTCGTGGACTTGTTCCTTGGCCTGTTCTTTCAAGTGTTCGAATTCCTCAGCATCCACCGATTCCACAGATCCACTGGGATTCAGGGTTTGCTTGACTTTTGGAGGAGTTGGCAATTTGCTGGCATGGCCAGTTGGTCCAGAGGAGGCAGCAGCGTCGGCGTAAGACATATTAGGGGGTGGAATAAATAGTGGGACTTTGAGGGTTTATACTAACTGGTATTATACACTAGTGAAGTAGTATGTGGTGAAGTCTATTTTGATAATTTTCGATAATCAATTGTGGTGCTTTTTTTAAGGGGGGAGCCTAAGCTTATATATAGTGGGACGGTATACTCAGAAGCCACCATCGTAAATGACGTCGCAATGAGAAACAGAGGACGTCCAGCCAGAATGGCCTCGCTAAGGGATGATTAGGTTGCTAGATTGCTACCTGCATGGTTCTCAAAGGGACCAATGATATCAAAGAATAGAGTTCGTTTGTGGTGCTACCAAACGCGTTCTAAGGGCTACACAAGAGTCTGGGGTGAAGAGCTGGTGGCTCTCTAGGGGTAGAGGTAAGATAGGACACTAGACATTGGTTAAGAAGGGGTCCTTAGTGGCTGGATGTAGGGTGGGTATTTAGTGGTCCGATTTTGTCGTGTGGACTCTTATCAGTGGAGAGGAAGTCACATGCGGACTGAGGGTGGGATGATTGCGACATTCGACTTCCCAGACAACACCCTTTTGCGCGACATTTAGCGACAAGCCGCCAAGACGACACCTGAGGTCCGCGCTCTTGGGTATATGCAGTCGCATCAAAAAGTGATTTGTGACTTGTTTTGTCTGAGAGTGAGTTTTCACTATATACACTACCTCGCGCCGCTCACGTGCCACAGAAAGGGCTTCGGCCCTCACAACTTTTTATCAAATTTTTCACCTGGCACCAACCCTGGTTTCACTTCTTCTTCAACACTTGTCGATCGAAAACCACCACCCCCGGCTTTCCACGTAACATTCCGACAACGAACAACAATATGTCTGCTCCTGCCACTGCCCCAGCCGCCGCTGCCCCAGCCGATAAGAGAAACTTCGGTAGAAACAACAAGAAGGGAGGTCCAAGAAGAGGTCCAAGAAGAGATGAAGAAAAGGGATGGACTCCAGTCACCAAGTTAGGTAGATTAGTGAAGGCCGGTAAGGTCACTTCCATCGAAGACATCTACTTGCACTCTTTGCCAGTCAAGGAATTCCAAATCATTGACTTGTTATTGCCAGACTTGAAGGATGAAGTCATGAAGATCAGATCTGTCCAAAAGCAAACCAGAGCCGGTCAAAGAACCAGAATGAAGGCTGTTGTCGTCATTGGTGACTCCAACGGTCACGTTGGTTTGGGAATCAAGACTGCCAAGGAAGTTGCTTCCGCTATCAAGGCCGCCATTGTCATTGCCAAGCTCTCCATCATCCCAATCAGAAGAGGTTACTGGGGTACCAACTTGGGTGCTCCTCACTCCTTGCCAACCAAGGTTACTGGTAAGTGTGGTTCCGTCGCCGTCAGATTGATCCCAGCCCCAAGAGGTAAGGGTATTGTCGCTTCCCCAGCCGTCAAGAAGTTGATGCAATTAGCTGGTGTTGAAGATGTTTACACCACCTCTTCCGGTTCCACCAGAACCACCGAAAACACCTTAAAGGCTGCTTTCGTTGCTATTGGTAACACTTACGGTTTCTTGACCCCTAACTTGTGGCCTCAACACGCTTTGGCTGCTTCCCCATTGGATGTCTACGCTGAAGAAGCTCACGCTGGTAAGAAGAGATATTAAGTGTAGAGATTAGTTTCTTTATAATATAATAATTCTTATATAAAAAAGATCGTAGTTGGCAAGCCATTGTAAAACTGTTTATACAAGTATCATTTTTTCAAAACTTTCCTTTTGTTCTGACAATCTATTCTTTACATTTACTAGCTATCCCTTATTAAACATATTAGCTTTTACATAACTCATACTCATAAATCCCAGAGACCACTATCATGCTCTCAAATCTCTATTATACTTATGTTTATACTAATACGTATACATATCTTAATCTTGTACTGCCTGCTCCATCACTTGATCTTGTGGTACAGCAAAGGCACGACTGGATGTCGAATTTGTAGTAGTCGTAGAATCCTTAGACCATGTGTTTGACAGGGAGCCAGGAGTGGCGGAATCCTTCGACCAGGTGTTGGACTGGATTTCTCTTCCACTTGGATGTTGATACAAACAGTTCTTGTTCTGACATTTGGCTCCAAAACGACACTCTTCCTTTATTGGATGCGCAAATGTACAATCGAGCCTCTTACATTGTGCTCCAGAACGACATGGAACTGCCGAAAGGGCGTGTCTTCTAGGACACTTGTAATTGGTACACAGGTTACCAAATTTACACTGTTCCAAGGCAATTTCAGCAGCGGAGACAGGTGTGCCGGCTCCACCAGCTCCACCAGGTCCGACATCAGGCTTTGCTGATGGTGGAGGAGGATGAGACTTTGTACATTGAGAATCAATGCATCCTTTTCCAGCAGGACACCAATCCAATGTAGTGATCTTAGCAGCAGGGTTGGCCGGGGTAGGGTGAGCGAACGGACATGTGTTCTTGGTACAAGCCTCACCAAACTTACATAACGCGTTGGTGATCAACTTTCTTTGTTGAAACTCTTTTTGCGATTGCTCTAACTTGGCCATCAATTCTTGATCTTGATCTGGGTGCAAATAGTTACAGGTTCCGGGTGGGTTTGGACAGTTAGGGTAAGCAAAACACGGTTTCGTAGGGTGGGAAAATTCACACTCTTTATTGGAACAATTAGGAAAGTCGGAACATCTTCCAAGCGGACGTTTCTGGACAAACACATTGGTGGTGCTGGAATTGGTTGCGCCCAAGATTTTCTGCATGACTTGGGGGTTCTGGTACGCTCTTTTGGCACCAGGACCAGTGTTTCTTCCATTAGTTGCATTTTTGCCTATGCCTCCACGACCAGGTTTGTTCACTCCATTACGAGAATCATAATTTCTGTTGGCACCTCTTTGTTGAAGTTGTTTAGGACCTGTAGGAATTTGAGGGCCTCCGGTATTAGTATTCGTACCGGGAATAGGAAATGGCCCGCCTACTGGGAAGGCTGCTTCGGCACCTGATGGTAAAGATTGGAAAAACTGGGGTGGTGGTCCGTTCTTGAGACTACTCTGGAAGAACAGTTGAGCATCGAATGGTACCACTGGTTGTTGGGGTTGTTGAGGTTGTTGCGGCTGTTGAAATTGATTTTGCTGTTGTTGTGGTTGTGGTTGCTGTTGCTGTTGATGTTGATGTTGGAATTCTTGTGGTTGCTGTGGTTGAAATTGTGCCTGTGCTTGTTCTGGTGCCATCTGTTGTTGGACTGGTTGCTGTTCAGGTTGAGCTTGTTGAGCCTGAGCTTGTTGATTCTGGCCCTCTTGTCCTTGCGATTGCAGTATTCTTTCTGCTTCCCTAAACACACTCTCGATAAACTCAAGGTCAAGTGGCAAGTCGGCAATACTTCTGATTTCCTCCAACACTTCAGCCGGTGTCTTGTTACTGACTATCAACAAGATGATGTATTCGGCAACATCGTGCGCATCGTCCGTGCCGTTGTACCGTGTTTGTAACTCGTTGATCAAGTTGTTTTTCAACTCTATCCCAATGGGATCCTCTGGTGTAAACTGTATTGACATGGCGATAATTAGTGATCAATAATGGATGAAGTGGTTGATTTTGCTGTAATAATTTTGGTCTGTCATGATAAAAAAAATGTCATCGGTTTGGTCACGTGGACAGACCTGAGTGGGTCATCATTGAAGTGGCAATTTGAGAGTCTATACACACTTTGAGGGATACAATAGGAGCAATATTAGCTTGAAAGAGTTGTCATTGAATTAAAGTAGGGATCTGTAGATATCACCCACTTTTTAGGTCTTTCTAGGCTACTCCAATACTCAATCTATCACCACTAAATCTCTAAAACTAATATTACGTAATACACATACCAATAATTAGCAATTTATAAGCTAAAACCCAAAGCCCCCAAATCCAATGTATTCGACTACAGATCGATCTATAATCATTTAATTCCTTTTATGCCTAACTATGCCTAAATTATTCTAATTTTTTACTCCTAATTCAAACTCAAGCTAGGTTCAGATTATTATATACGGCTGCAAAATACCAAGCTACCCAGTAGATACAACTATAACTCCCCTATATGAATCAATCAAGAGTGACTACTTACAAATATATCCAAGTCATCACACTAACTGAAATATATCCTCGGATATATCTCCCAAAAGATCTTTAATTAATGAAATGATTGTATCCAACTCCTCAGCAATTGTAGATGTCACCAAGATATACGAATAGAGTAAGATGAAGTCTTCATTCGTCAATTTCAACTCATCGAGTGGATTGATTCGAATCTCATTCAACTTGTACAACAATCGATCCTTCGCATGCTCTGTAGAAGCTGGCTTATTTGGCAACGGAAACCCTAACCTCATGGCGCTGGCAATCATGTAGAAGATCAAGAAGATCCGGTGCTCTAGTTCTTGTCTCTCTGACTCGATGTACTTCAAAACGTACTTTTCATTCGAAGTGAGTGTGGGATCCACTTTGATCATCAAATTCATATTCTGAAATGAATCGATAATGGTAGATGTACTTTTCAACAAACTGCTGTATGTCTTATCGGGAAAACTACCTTTAAGGCGAAACTCGAGTGGGGCTTGTTTGAGAAGAACCTCACATTCGGCCAACAAGCCGTTGATACCCTCTTCATCTCTCAACCCCACCAATTTGAAGCTCTTACTATCCAAATCAAAGGGTCCACTACTCCAGATAACCCCCATTCTAAGCCATAAGACAGTCAACCCATTCTTGAGTCTTGCCCTAGCACTATTGGGTAAAAAGCATGAAGCCATTATCAATGCCCAGATAATCCCAATCGAAACCGCTATGAATCTATGGAACGCAATCTCTCCCACAATAGGAGAGTCTCCTCCTTCTCCTCCGTCTTCGGAGTCTTCCAACGTCATACTGTATGAATAAAGGGCGGTCAAATTGTATGTTAACAATATGAACCTTCCAAAAGGATTATTCTTCTTCCAGAATAAAATGATATAGAATGACGGAATGGCAATTAATATCCCAGTCAAACAAAGAGCGTAGACATTTCCATCGGTGGTTATCCAGATTAAATATGCTGATATAGCACCCAAGAAAGTTCCGATAAACCTCCACTTCACAGTCATGGTTGTGCCACCTAACGATTTATTCATCATAATACAATAAACCGTAAGCGCCCATTCTATTCTCCAACTATTGAATCGTTCCTTTGTTTGAGGCAAGAATGCACATGCAGATATTGCCATTGCTCCCAAACCAACTCGTAAACCGAATTGAACATCGGTCTTTCGAAATACCTTAAGCACCTGCCAAAGTTTGAAGGTCCACTTTTCAATTGAGCGGTGGCTGTGATCCTTGGCTTTATGAGTTCCATATTGACTCTGTAAATCAATCAACGCTGCGTTCAAAGTACTGTTTTGACGCTGTTGTTCAGTAAATACTGCCTTCTTTTGATCAGATCTCCAAAACTTTAACCACTTCCATGTTCGAGGCTTAGATCGTGCCTCTTCGTAGGTTTCGGATAATTGAAGAAAATCCATAAGTTCAGAAGCATAGAGACTCAAAATGGATGCAAAATTACCACAACATGCTGCCACTTCTTCTTGATCAGTCTTGTGTAGGAAATCTGTGATTCCGGTAAATGCTGGTGTTCCGTAAAGTTTTTTCAATGATTCTGCTTGTTTCGATTCAAATAAATCAATAGCTCCTTTGAGTGATCTTTGTAGGTTTGTTGTTTTTGCAAATTTATTGGGTTTATCCTCACTAAACTTTTCAAACGGTATTTCTGAGAGAGTGCCTTTTATGGTGAAGATGAATGATTTCATAGATGGTCCAAGGTAGTATACAAATTGATCGAATAAATGCTCATGGGCTGGCTCTTGAATGGTTGTATTATCATCGCTGTGCATACTACCAAATAAGTCAGTTCGATGACTGTTTAAACTTTGGGTGGAGTCAACTTCGGAATCGTCTTCGCTTTCGTTCTGGGCTGGGTGAAGCAATTTCCATTGCATTTCAATCGAGCTTCGCAAGGCTTGTAAATGTCTGGTAAGATCTATTGTCGATGCAACAAGTTCATTGAATACGACCCATTCTTCTTCTCTTCCCTTTGCACGGAGTTCATACATGGCCTCCTCGTTATTCACCAATAGCTCAGATATATTCTTCTTCAATGCAGTGAATGCCTGGGCATCTTTAGCAGTGATCTTCTCGCCAGCGAGAAATCTATGGGCGACAAGAGAAAGCACTGACGACATGATATTATAGGAGTCATTAAGCGAGCTCCGAAGCTGGTCAACGGCACTGATTGGATACACACAATAGCAGATGAAGATACTGATCAAACATCCTACCACCACCACTTCAAAAGTGGCTTGAAGACGGTCAATTGGAATACTGGCGGCGTTCAAGCTCCCTTCTTTGACGATACATGATACTATGGCGATGGAAGCCAAAGAACACGCGGTGTTGGCCTTATTATTGAACTGTTTGAAATATGCAATGAGTCCCAAGGCCACCGAGCTGATGATCACATCGATGGCATGGGATATCTCGATTTCTCCCTTATTGAAGAAGATGGTGGAAATAGACCGACAAATCATGGACACCGAGAAACTAAATGCTAACGAAATGACCACGAATATAAGCGTCTGGTGCATGAAACCCTTGGACCGGGCGGGATGGAAGTAGACTGCCACCGTGGCCACCACATGCTTGGAGTCTGTGGACCCAAGAAAGTCGTCGAATTGAGTCCAGTACACTCCTAAAGATGCAAGAAAGTACGCCAAAGTACATTTGAGGACGCTTCGAAAGGTGGGGTCCATATGGATCCGTTCAATTGATGTTCTTAGCGAATTGGCCCACATTTGGATGGTTGCAAAACCTCCCAGAGACCGCTCAGATGTTGCCAATAAACCATCTGTTTCAACTGCTACGCTTCCAAAACTTGACGTAGATAAGGAGATGTCTCGACGAACTCTTTCACCAGTAGATGCCAAAATCACCGAGCTTTGACGTTCCACTTGACGGGACCGTTTGGGAAAGCTTTCAAACGTCAATTCCAACCGGTCGTCGGTTCCTTCGGCGGCACTTTCATCGCTTTGATCTTGCCGCAGTCCATAATCAGTCATTACTGTGAAATAGAGTTAATTTTTGACACTTGGCTGCAAAAACACGGACTGGTTTGGGTTTGTAGTTGTTCCAAATGAGATTGTGCCCTCTAACGCAATTAATCTCACAGGTTGCCTGGGTTGTAAGGTTATATGAGTTCAGTATACAACCTCATCATCAACCATCATCTTCACTATTGTAGGACATCACGTGTGGCAGCTGGTGATAGTGGGAAGAAAGCACCAATTCGCAGCCATTGACATACAGTAGCTACAAGCGGCAGAAGTTAAAAACCACAGCGGTGATTATGCCAAGTAGCTATGGCTCTGTAGAAGAAGAGAAAGCTTACAAGGGTATTAATCTACCATCTTTTACAGTTTTGTTTCAGGTTCATAGTTCGTTACTTTTCTATTTCATACTATACAAGGTCGTAACCAAAATGCTAGAAAAAACAGACGGACGTGATTCATTAAATATTAGGCGATCTTCTTTCAGATCTGGTCTCATTGCGAGATTATCATTTTCGTATTAGTTGGATTGACATGGCTTCACTTCTTCAACATCTTCATAACCAATGATGTCTCTGAAGAGGTCTTCACAAGGTACAGTGGCACCCATTTTAGAGCAGAGCAAAAACACACCACTCAATTTTCTATGCAAGGAGTAGGTTTCCTCAGGTGGTGGAGTCAAACGTTCGCTCAACATCACACCTACGTTTCCTCTAACTCTGTCGGTGATGGTTTGGTCTTTGAAATCAAAGGCCTTACCATTGTTGTCAACAGGTGAGAATGCTTCACCAAGTACCATAACAGAATCGATATGGGCTTGGGTCATTTGTGGGGATTCTAAGCCGGTGAGGTAGCCCAATCTCTTGGAGTAAAGTTCGACTGCATCACGATCCTTACGGACGGCGGCACGAAGAACTTGCACGTAATCTTTGACGAATTCGTCGTTGAAATCACGGGCAGCACCAAAGTCAAGCAACTCAATCTTACGGGTGTGTTCATTGTAGAGGAAATTGGCCCAGTTTGGATCAGTTTGCATGAACTTGAAGTTCTTGATTTCCATAAGACACAATCTCATAATATTGGTGGCAATCCAGTTCTTGGTGGCTTGGTCCCAATTTCCCTTGACAATCTCAACACCACGCATACGTTCCATGGTTAAAACGTGTTCTCCACATAAGTTGTGGAACACTCTTGGAACAGTGAAGGCATCATCTCCCTCCACAAGTTCTCTGAAACGGATCAAGTTTTGGGCTTCTCTGATGTAGTCACATTCCCATTTGAGCTCGGTTCTGGCGTTGGCGATGGTTTTGTCCAAGAAAAGTCCAGCTGGAAGGATGGATGAAGCAGTGAGGAGCATCAATAAGTTGTTCAAGTCGGAATCGATAGATTCAACGACACCGGGATATTGAACCTTGACCACCACGGGAGTCACGGCTCCGGAAACTTCATCGTGGGCGACAGCATTATGGACTTGTCCAATAGAGGCAGCGGCCATGGGTACATCTTCAAAAGATGCAAACAAACGTTCACGCCAGTCTTGGCCCAAGTCCCGGACGAGAACACGTTCCAATTGACCCGGAGGCATGTAATGGGCCGAGTTCTGTACACGCATCAAGATCTGTTGGATTTCCTTGGGAAGAATGGACGAGTCTTGGAAAGACATCATCTGGCCGATTTTGAGAGCAGCCCCTCTCATTTTGGAGAACTTCTTGGCCATACGTTCAATGTTGGAGGGCGACAAGATAAGCGATTTCATGGAGAGAGAGGTGGTGTTTCCGGCAGCGTAGTGTTTGATCCCTTGTCTGGCAGCACCGATACCCATTCCAGCAGCAAGGGAGCCGTAGTGGAAAATACGGGCAAGTCTGGTGGCAGGGATTTCACTCGAGGTCATTTCGAACTTGGTGGGGTCGGACGACGAGTCTTTGGAAGGGGCCTCGCCAATGATCTTGGGGTGGTCTATGTGGGGAGTGGAGGTGGTTGAGTATGATCTAGCGGAGAGTCTATTATGATTTGGTGAAGTCAAGAGACGTTTGGTGGAGGTGGAGTAGGCACGTTTTGACTTGGAGGCCCTTGTTTTGGAACCGGTATTGGACTTGGTGGCGGCGGCGACCTTCGCTATGTTTGTTTCAGCCATTGAGCGTGCTTCTTCCGCTGTTGATCTCATGTCTGTCCACAAGTCGGCACTGGAGTCTAGTTGTCTGAGAGGATAACCAATCCACGAGTGCTGGTACAAGTACGAGGCATCGTTGTGAAGGGCGGTGGTGGCACCGGAGGCCACCTTGGATAAGGAGCCAGCAATGGCCGATAGCTGGAAGATGTTTTTGCTCAAAGACATGATGAGGAACCGATGGTGAAGAAAAGTTGATACCTTTCAATGAAAAAAGTTTGGTGGTGTTTTCAATGTGATGGTAAACGATATACGAGGATGAGGACGATGCTAGGCTAAGGCTAGGCTGGGGGTCCTGGTGATGGACTAGCGATGGAGGCTAGATATAGAAACAATAACAGTGACTGTTATGCTAGAAAATACACGTGGAAGGCAGGAAAGAAAACAGTAGAGGCAAGACGTGGGAGTAGTTTGGTTTATATAGGACCAGCAACACGGGTCCCGTAGTTAAGGGCTGGGGTCCCCTTTGGGCCATGGGGGCCCGCCTTAGATGGTTTGTGTAAGGCTAAAATTTTTCATTGTGGGGCCGCGGTAGGCGGAGCGAAAGCTAGACAGAGAACTGAAGACTACTAACAATAGTGAACTATACAGTACGAAGACTACAGTAAACTACAGTACGAAGACTGGCTAGAGCAACCGATAGGGAGAGTTAGGGAGGATGGTTGGGAGTGGAAGTCCGATGTCTCACATTTATGGTAGCAATTGGTTGGTGGGTCCCGATTTGGAAGCGTAATGGTGTCTGCCCGGGCGTACGGGCTCGTGCAAACGTGCCAAGGTTCACAATTGCTGGGGTCTTGGGAGATACGTAGCAAGGGGAATGTGTCATTGCTCTAGGGAGACAGTAGGAGACTCCAGCGAGACTCAGCGACACTCCAGCGAGACTCAGCGACACTCCAGCGAGACTCCAGCGAGACTCAGTTCCTATTGCAACCACCTTCCATTTATCCGTCACATGAAACAGCAGCGCTGATTGTTCCGATCAAACAACACCGCCCCACTCAAGGTTGCTGGATTTGCATCCATAAGCCTGGACTATAACCGGCACTGCTTGGATCTAGGGGTATTGCTAGTTGCTCTTGCTATTTTGCAACCCACGATGAGAGTAGTTCACTTGGTTTCGCTTCTTCCGTTCGTCCAGTCAATCTTCTTCCCATCTCTGTCCTCTACTTAAGCCTTGGGCAATCACTTAAGCCTTGGTTGCAATTATCCTGAGCCTGTCGCAATTTCACTCTCCATGCATGTGTCAAGTATGATTTTGCAACCTGGTAAGCGCCATGGTTAGCTTGCCTGCTCTCTAGTGTGCGTTTGCAACTGCCCGTGTATTTGTTGGTTCTTCTTTGTTGGTTCTTCTTGGTGTTTCTGCTTACCGTCACAGCGTATGATATCAAACTTTGTACCTGCAATTCTTTACTTCATTTACATCAGCTCACTGACCACTTCTATAACTAAAACACTTGGTGCTCGAAAATCAGGGCCAACGTCGATGATTTAAGTCATATCTCACGTTCACCAACTATCAATAATTCGCTTCTACTCTTTTATTAAGATCATTTGTGGCTGCTACTCTTTCATTGACATCATCCTTTGGTAGTACACCTCTTGTGCCTGTATTTGATCAATTTGTACCCAATTTACCTATCCTGTGTCATATATTCCTTGTGGTGAATGGCATATCTACAACTATATACTGCCTCTTCTCTCCATGATATACGTGATATAACATACTCCCAGCTATTTTTCAAAACATCATTTGATAGGCCACTAAGGTACTCATTTTTCAGCCACGACATACAAAATTGCACCACTGGATTCGTCTATTCCTCGAGAGAAGAAATTGCAGGGTTTCCCCTTCAATTCACAACCATGATCTACTTGATCATGATTCAAGGTGGTGCTGCCTCCTATATATCTTGATGGACTGCATACAACCCGGACGGATCTAGAAACGGGTTTGGAGAGACTAACTGAACTAAACCGACACATTAAAGACAATTCTGGCATTGTCTACCTCTCTGTAATTATTATCGTCCACCGGAAAATTCTTCATACTCCTGACGTATCAACAATAGCGTAGGTTCCTCGTCTGCATTAATATTATTATTATTATGGTCTCGCACTATTTATATTACTAATAATAGAGACTGAAGTAACCTATCAGAGTGAAGGAAACCTACCACCATCACCACTAAACCTCGAAACCTGGGGGTGGTTCACGTTTCTGTGACCATTTTACTACGATTTTTCTCTGTTCCTTTCTTTTTTTTGATACGTCTGTGAATACGACAAGTCTTTTAGATAGTTGCAAAAATCTTCGAAAAACACTAAAATAAGGGGTCAAAATAGCCAAATTTCACAGGTTAACATATGTGTTTTTAACACTAAAAACACCAAATGTACACCAAAATATACACACAATCTTCATATCCAATCTCCTGCAAAAACCAATCAAATTGCTCGAATATTGACAAACTTTACCTGCCCTTTCTTCCTCATACACTTCTCGGAGTTCTGTCACCTTATCCACGAGCTATATGCACTCCTTATGTTTGTTGATAAAAAAAGGTCCAGAGCCACTCTTTATAAATAAGTACCACGCCGGTTCTTTCCCCACCACTAGTTCCCCAACCACTCCAGTCGCTCGCTAAACTAGACCAGAAGCTTTGTAAGGTTGAGATCGTTAGAATCAGCCAAAAAAAAGTCACGATTTAATCCACCTACCAATGTCCAAAAGGAATTCTCACAACTCGTACGGCAGTCCACGGGTTCCTCCAGAAGAGCCCTTCAATCCTTATGACAATGCCAAACGCCAGTCGCTTCTCGAGCAACAGCGTAGGGAAATGTTTCAGCGGTACAACTCGCCCAAAATTATCATCAACGACGATCCCGTGATCCCCTCGTACCCTATCCAAGATACATTCAAAAAGAATGCCCACTACAACTTAAAGATCGTGGTGGTAGGAGATGGTGGTTGTGGAAAAACCTGTTTGCTCGTGAGTTATGCTCAGAACAAGTTCCCCGAGATATACGTTCCCACCATTTTTGAAAACTACGTCACCAACGTATTGACTCCCAATAATAAATACATCGAATTGGCCCTTTGGGATACGGCTGGACAAGAGGAGTATGACCGTCTAAGACCACTCCTGTACCCCGATGTGGACATTCTTCTCATTTGTTTTGCCCTCGACAACTTAGTATCCCTCCAGAATATCAAAGATACCTGGTTTCCCGAGGTCAGCCATTTCTGCCCCGGTATTCCGATCGTGTTGGTGGGAACCAAGGCCGATTTGGAAACGACTATCAATCCAGATTTGCCAATTCAACTAGCAACGGAAATCAACGCAGTGGGGTATATCCAGTGTCTGGCCAAGACCATGTTCAATATCAAAACTGTATTCAATTTTGCTCTTAACCACTTCCAGAAACAGCAAGAGATGCAAGAACAAATGGAAAAATCGGCTTCCTCACGTAAAAGGTTCTCCAGAGTCTTGGGAGGATCATCTGTTGGAGGAGTAGGAAATTCGTCATATGGATCGCAAGGACTTGGCCTTCATTCCCGAAATGTATCCGGTACATCCAAACGAGGCCACATCAAAACCGACTCTGCTGCTTTGCTCGATTCTCCGTTGGTGGAAGATACATATACATCCAATCCGTATGGAAATTTTCAGGGCGACTCAAACTATAATGACACTTATAACAATAACAGTAAGTACCAGGAAGACGAGTTTGCATTTACTAGAAATGACAAGAAGAAGTCCAAGAATCGGTATAAGAACAAGAACAAGAAGAGGAAATGTACCATTCTCTAGACAATGAAAGGTTCAGCTGGAAATACTAGCAGAATATCTCCCCACATAAGACGGTTTGCCAGCCATCAAAAGGCAATTCATTCATGAAGTTACCTTATCAAATGACATTCTAATACTATTAACTTCAAACTAATATACTACTGAACTTCAATCCAACAACAAAAACATGATACTTAAACCTCAAGAGGTTGATAGTTGCAAAAAGTCGATCAGACCAGATATTCGATGCCTTGCTCCTGTCTAAATCATCTTTGAGCCTTTTCGTGTCCAATCAAGGTCTTGCGTCTATTCACAGCTGCAAACAGATCCACAACTGGTCACAATCTGCAACAATCTGGAACAATGCATTTTCCTTTATATAGGACTCAGCAACTTTACAAGTATAGAGTGTTTTTGTTTTTTGTCTTAGCATAAGTCTCACTACTTCTCACTGAATATAGTATCACCATTCTCCGCCAAATCCTCACCCAACCACGCGATTTTTCCCCCTCTTCCCTCCCCCACCTCTCTCTTCTCTCTACCATTACCATTACATCTGTTTCACAGACCCCTCCCCCGAAGCTTCCCTCTTCTCTATCACCTACTAATCTCCCATACTAAATCTGCCCCATACTTAGCAGGCCGCACTCCACTTCCCCGGACTGCATATACGCGCAAAGGAGCAGTGCGAATTTCAACACCTTCCTGATTCCTCCAGTGTGTTTTGTTAAAGTTATCCACTAGTGTTGATACTCCTGTTTGTTGCAATCATCATAGGCGTCCGGATCGAAACGTGACCCGCCTGCTTGTGTTTTTATCAACACCCCTATCACCAAAGTCGTGTGCCCTTCCCCAGCTTTCAGAGCTCTGTTTCTTGTTTTTGAATCCCGCAAAACACCACCATAAAAGGCTTGATTGAACCTATTGTTTGAACAATACACCCCGATTGACCGAAAACTGCTTCTGAATCTTGCCGTTTATTATACCCACGCTTTCCAGCTTTGCAGCGGTGTTTTCTACGGCGCTCTACCCCAAAATTCATCAAGTTTGATCCATCTTCAAGTGCCACGTTCCTACGAGTTCCAGCATTGTCAAACCCACCCTAAACTAGTGCTACACCACTTGCATAATCCCCACGGCCCTTGATAATACGGCCGCATTCATCTTTGACATTTCAAATCCCACTCTTTACCTTCCTTGCTTCCTCCATAATTATTCAATGAGTATCGCTGACGAATCTTCCGCCGTCTCCACATCCTCGGCCACCACGGTCTCCCAATTGGAGCAGGACCTCCTCAAAAAACCGTCCGACAGCATCAATGACAAAGACATCGAAATTCTTCTCTCGCCCAACCATCTCGGGGACGCGGGCAATAAGTCTAATGACCATTATAAAGTGCGATTATCTCCACTTCGTTACAAGGTGAGGTCGGTGTTAATTCCGTGGATCAGAAAGGAAACCGATCTCTTGGAGATTCTCCAGCGTGCCATACGGACCCCAATACTCGATTTCTACTTTGCCTGGACTGCAAACTTGGCATCCCATACTTTTTACGTATTAATGTTACCTATCCCCATTTGGTTTGGTGCCAGTACTTTAGCCCGTGATTTGGTCCATGTTCTTGGATTTGGAATCTACTTCACTGGGTTTCTCAAAGATTACTTCTGCTTACCAAGACCAAGATCTCCTCCAGTACGCAGAATCACCATGCTGGGATACACTACCCAAGAATACGGGTTTCCTTCAAGTCATAGTGCCAACGCTACAGCAGTTACCCTTGTCCTTTGGGCAAAAGTCTTGGAGCACAAAGAAACCTTATCCCCAACCATGTACATATCATTATTGGTGATACTTGCCATTTACTATGTATCCCTCATATTTGGCCGCCTCTACTGCGGTATGCATGGGTTCCTAGACCTAGCGGTAGGAGGAGGAGTTGGAGCAGTTTGTTTCTTGTTCAGATACTATCTTGGGGCCATATGGGACAAGTTTTTGTTTGCCAACGATTATACCGCCACAACAGTGACATCCATTATCCTTGGATACGTGGGCTTAATTCATATCCACGCCGAACCCGTAGATGATTGTCCTTGCTTCGATGATTCTGTGGCGTTCATAGGTGTGCTCATTGGACTCGACTTGTCTCACTTGGTCGCATTTAAAACCAAATATTTGGCGATAAGAAATCCGTTCCAAGATCCGTTGTTACTCCATTTTGATTTCAATCGTTTTGGTATTGTTAAAACCGCCGCTCGTTTGATATTGGGAGTAATATTGGTTGTTATTTGGAAAGGCATCTCAAAGCCAATTGTTTTCACCATACTCCCTCCCATTTACAAGGTGATTGGGGTTTATTTACCGCGTCGTAACTTCATTTCAACTGCATACACCAACAAATCCAATAGACAAATCAGAAGCACATCGATATCGAATTTGAGTAAGAATGATCTTGGTGCGAATACAATCGGTGATTTCAACAAATTCTTGAAAGGTGTGACTGAACATGATCAGAAGACAGAAATGGGACCAGAAACAGATATCGACTACTACGAAATGTTGGCTTACGCCAATGCTGCTCCTGATAAAGTTGTTGAAGAGTTCCCTAGTATAGAAAGACGTGAAGCCACTGTTGTGAATGTACCTCCATTAGCGGGTGTATTCAGGCCTCGGTATGATGTTGAGACCATCGGTAGGTTGATCGTGTATGCTGGAGTAGCCACCACAGCAGTCTGGGGATTCCAGTTGGTGACGGAGGCATTATACTTGACGTGAGTAGGAACATTATCTGTATTGTTCATGACTAGACTGTGCATTTGAAACGAACGCAATAATGATAAGCTGGGAAACTCAAACACATGTCATTTGACCCTTTGGTACATAACCCATTCTAGTAGCATTATTGCAATATAATTTGTATTTAGTGGTGTTGCCGTTGATACGTAGAATCGAAAAATTTGTGAATAGCCTTGCAAAGATCAACGCTGAGTCAAGAGTATGAACTAGAGGGAAAAGATCTGAAAAGAACAGGATGATCTATAGGAAGAATAGAAAGGGAAGAGGGGACACTGAAGGAAAGTTATTACCTTACTCAAATAGGATCAAGCCAGCTATTATCAACTGTTTACCCTCACTCACAAATAGTAACATAAATATTGCAAACCACGTATATTATACAAACCAATTACGTCATAAGTGTTGACCAAGAATAACCATGCAACAACATCGTAATTATGAGGTACTTTCCGACACATTCGGTCAAACATGCATGCATTGAATATGTATTAATAGACAGAGCTGGTTTGAGACTACGGTGGGGCTTGGGAAGATGTAGGGGAAGATTAAATGAACAATAAGGATGAATAGATCTGGGAGAAGACGTTGAAGAGTGAAAGCGAAGAAAGAGAGGAGTGTACAAAATGAAGAAAGAGGAGGTGAAGAAGAGAGTGAAGGTGAAGAAAGAGAGTGAAGGTGAAGAAAGAGAGTGAAGAGTTAAAAGAAGTTTAGTAGAGATGGGGGTTTAAAAGGTGAAGGTGAAGGTGAAGGAAGGTGGGAAGGTGAAGGTTTTTTGAAGCTACAGGGTCGAAGTGAAAAATGTGAAAAACTCATCGCTTGCATCAACCCATTTTTTGGTTTTCACTGATATTTTCCCGCTTATAATAAGAGGCCCCTTATAAATTTTTACTAATTACCTCCATATGCAACCTTTTCCACAGTGTCAAGGCCTTGCCTTGCCATAATATACACTGGCTTAAAAATAGCCAAACATAAACAATAACCATCTTCCTGTACAAACGGTAGCTTGTTGGTCGCCTACACTCTCATATAAGAACACTGCGTCACCCCCACAGGATGCCAAGATACCCTTCTTTTCACTCACCAGTCGCCACATCACTACCCGACATCCGAGGGCTCCAGATCCACACCATTGATCCCCCCAACGCCATTATTTGGTCCATCTTGTCTGTTTTCGCTTTCCATCATCTGTCAACCTCATTTTCGGGATCCTCACCATCCAATCCGAGGTACTGCACCCGCACCAACTTCCGACCCGCTCTACACAACAGCAAACACCCGGATTACCTGGTCATAATAAAGAAACAAATCATCATCACCATCGTTTGGTTCCTCTTCATCGGAGAACTCCCCCAACATCCCGCTCTCTTGGCTCTCCGCTGTCTGACTGCTTTCTGCAAGCACTGCCCCTCCCAGTCCATCGCACCGTCGTTTCCCACCCCAAAAAACCACCTCTGTGTGCCCCCTACCAAACAATCAAAGTTGTTTTGTTTTATTGTTTATCTTGACTAAAAACTAACAACATTCACAGAAACAACCCACTGTTAGAAACCGTCATACACGTCCGTGATCCGCCATTGACTAGCCGTTTCGGGTCCTGCTGCAAAGCCCTCCTTCAATAAGCTTTTCAACCTATAATAAAGGTATCAAAACAAAGATTCAGGTCACAACTCCAGCCAAAGCTATCGATCACACTCCATTTACACTCCGTTCAAAGCTACCAATTTGTACCAATCTCCCACATTGTGGATATGATCATCCAAGTATCCTGTTAATCCTTAATCTCAATCCAATTTCGGGCATCTTTACTTCCCCTTGTTCATTAATTCAAATCTTCATTCTTCAAATTCTTCCCCTGTATTTTACAACCCCTTTCATCCTTCACAAATTGTTATATTATCATGAACGACACCTTTAATACTTCCCAATCCGTGTACTACAACACATCTAATGCCACCAACGCTGGCTCTGCTACCAATACAAACACCACCAACCCCTCCAATTCCCCCAACACAAACCAAAATACCGCGACAAACACCACCTCAGTCTCATCGAATGCCCAATCGTCCAACCCCACTTCATCGGCCAACAACAATGGGCTCATCAATGATGTGTTTTCTCAATTGGATCAATTGAACAACCATTTCATCAACTACCAAAACTCCAATACCGAAAAGATCAATGACTTGAATCTTAAAGTCAACTACATGAATGACGCCATAGAAAACATGAAACAAAACTTAAATAATGTGAACCAACAAGTACTATTGATACTACAGAATCCATCACTCATGAGTGGAGGCTCCTACGCAAATTTTTACAACAGTCAAAGCAAAATCTTGGAACTTTTCAACAAACATATTGGTAATTTGGGCAAGGACATTGACGATCTTGCCATAAATCCAAATATTCCAGCTATCCAACAACATCCCCAATTACAATCTCAACACCACTTAACTGCTCATTTACACCACCCTCCATCTTCATTGGTCCAACCCAGACCAACTGCTGGTGCAACTACTCATACTGGAGGTACCAGTGGAGGAGGATACGCTGAAGAAGATGTGGACGATTTGAATAGGCCTCCATTCACGAAGGGACTTCCAGCCTCAGTTTCAAACCCTACTTCTCCATTTATTCCTAATAGATTCAACTTTGATATAGGCTCGTTTCCCACAGCTAGAAACGCGCCAACATCTTCTAATTACCTCCAGCCACCTTCACAACATCAAGCATTCCACACACTCCCTGATTCGATGGGATTACCGAATAACTTGAGAAACAATTCGAATGAAGATGGCGACGAACATAATAAATCAGGCAGTAAAGCAAGAAAGAGAAGAAAGAGCTCAAAATCAAAACAACAGGATAACCAGCTGAATTCTAGCGCCTATATACTACCATTGCCAAGCGCATTGATATCTAATGATGACAACCATTCCACATCACAGACTTCCAAAACCGCTACCAATCCCTCAAAGTACTTATCCACGCCATCCTTACCATCAAACAATTCAGCCGCACAATACATCTCTGTAAGCCGAGGCAACGACAATGATGTGATAACTCCAGGATTGAGGCATCAACAGGCACAAAATAGAACGTCTTTTTTCTCCGCTGAAATCGATCATAACATACAAGATTTGAATGAAGATGGTCAATCCACCAGTAATGCACAAAACGGAAACGCAAATGATAATGAAGATGGAGAAACTAAGAAAACCAAGAGTCCTAAAAAGAGAAAGAATGTCCAAATTGATCCCAAATTGGGCAACAGTGTTGTTGGTAATTCCGAAGGAAGCGGTGATGATGCCACCGTCAGTTTGGCAGATTTGCCTGAGTACAAACTTGAAAGAAGTTTGAAGACAATCTCCGATATCTGGAAGGAATATCAATATGGACTCGGTGAAAAACCACCATTGAGATTGTTAGAAACCAAGTATGGAACCAAATGGAGAAACGAAACCGAATCCCGGACGTTCTTGAGAAGAAAGAAAATCTATGAAGCCATAGAATCCGGAAAGAGCAAAGGATTCACCGAAGATCAAATCATCAACGATCTTGAAGAATACAGAAGCTATGAATACAACGGTAACACCAAGAAGAAGCCACTTCTGTGGTTATGTTCCAACGTTCCTGAAAAATACATCTAGCTAATATGCACCCACACACTATGGAATTCCAGGCTAAATAAAATAGAATTTGTAGTAATAATATGAACCACCAAACTTAATTCAATTCCATAACTTCTTCGGTTGCAGCCAATAGAATCGATCTCTGTAATGGTGACCATTTGTCACGTGCAAAGTCACGCGCGAGTGTTTGTGTTTCCAAAATTTTTCCTTACTAAGTGCAATCAGATCTGGAGATGGAGATGCCCTTCTAACTTGAGAAAAGAGAATTGAATCTTGAAGCGGTAAAATAGAGTAAAAATACTCAGAAATACAACCAAACTGTACAGAATTGGAAGACGTACTTGTCATTGAAAAAAGTGCCAATTCAGGTCAAAAACTCGTGAAATAACCACAAATTTCAACACCAATTAGACATTGAAAAGATGACTCCAGTAGTAGTACAAGAAGACAGAAAGAGACCAGCATCACCAGAAGCCGGGCAACCGGATCAAGGCGTCAAGAAACCGAATCTTGAGAACTCAGTGACCATTCCAGAGACCTCAACAGAAGAATTGGTCGCCAAGGAACCCGTTACAACAGAAGAGAAGCCTAAATCAGATGCCCCAAAGCGTCAAAAACAACCCAAAGTGGTTAGAAGACGATACAAGATCAAAGCTCCAGAACCTACTTCCCCAATGGGAGTTTTGCAATTTGAAATAGACGAGATTCTCGAAGAATTTGGGTTGAAAAAGGGACAAATTTCGAATGATATGAATACACTTTTGAACAACCAAGAAATAGAAGACCAATTCCACAGAGAAGTGAGTGGGGTTAAGATCTTGAGGTTGTTATCGAACGGAGACGGAGTTGCTGTGATTCCACATCCTCAGGATGAAGCCAAGAAACAGATTTGTATTGTTCCATTTGGATTACCAGGAGACGTTGGGACCGTTAAAGTATTCAAAACTCACCCGTTATACGTTGAATCTGATTTACTAGATGTCACACAAGGCTCAGAACATCGTAGCGATTCATTGATAAACTGTCGCTACTTTGGAAAATGTTCCGGGTGTCAATACCAAAATGTTGATTACGAGCAACAATTAATATTCAAGAAACAAACCATTGAAAATGCATACAAGTTCTTTGCACCCATTCTTACAAAGGCAGGAGTATTGCCATTAGTCAATGCAACAGAACCATCCCCATTACAATACACCTATAGAACTAAATTGACCCCACACTTTAACTTACCTTATAGAAAGGCAGGACACCAGATGGAATTCAAGCCAAATCTTGGATTTGGGGCCAAGGGAAGACCAACATGGAGAAAAGACATGGAACCTACAAGCGGATCGATTCTTGATATCGAAGAATGTTCAATCGGTACCGAAATTATTAACGTTGGAATGAAGAACGAACGTACTAGGTTCGACACTGGGTACAAAAACTACCGCAAGGGTGCCACCATTTTGTTGAGAGAAGACACAACAGTAATCACAGAGGGAAAAGAAACTGAGCTCAACCCTGGATCTAAGGACGAGAACGATCAGCTTAGTACATTAGAAGTTGCTATCAATGACTCCACTAAATTGGTCAAGACTTGCGTAACTGATCCAAGACAGATTGTCAATGAATACGTCAGTGGATACACATTTGAATTTTCTGCTGGAGAGTTTTTCCAGAATAACAATTCCATTTTACCAGCTGTGACAGACTACGTAAAATCCAACTTGAATATCCCTAACTCGAAACCTGACGAACCAAGATACTTGGTTGATGCCTATTGTGGGTCGGGTTTGTTCTCAATCACTTGTTCAAAGGATGTATCTAAAGTAATCGGAGTTGAGGTGTCTGCCGATTCGGTCAGGTTTGCTGAAAGAAATGCCAAGACCAATAATATTGAAAATGCCACTTTCGTCCACGGAAAGGCAGAGCAAATCTTTGGAAACATCGACTCACCAGCTGATAGAACATCGGTGATCTTGGATCCACCAAGAAAGGGATGCGACGATGTGTTTTTGAACCAGCTCTCAGATTATCACCCAGCTAAAATTGTCTACATCAGCTGTAATGTCCATTCTCAAGCGAGAGACATTGACTGGTTCATTAATAATACTGCTAACGGTAGTAAGTATAAAGTGGAAAGTATCAAGGGATTTGATTTCTTCCCTCAAACTCATCATGTCGAGAGTGTAGCAGTCTTGAGTTTAAAGTGAAGTAAATAGAGGATAGAAAATAATATAATAAAAGAAAAAAAGGTTATACATGCCATAGGTCGACAGAAATAGAAATGAGAAATGAATTATGACCGGAACAAACTCCGACTCTTTTGATATGGGGAGTTTACTCATTGCCTCCGTTATCGTAGTTGATTATTCAATATCTTTTTGCAGCTATTCACGATCACGTGCATCTAGTCTATTAACATGTGATTAGGGCTTGAACCCCGAGATACGTTTCCCTACCAATAACCCTCACTTTGCACGCCGCCTGCAGGAAACACCCATGCTACAGTAGTTACTACGATCAATAGTCTCAGTCGCAGCTTGAGGCTTTCCAGGCTATTGATGAAAAATTTGTTTGATAAAAGTTCCTCAGCTCTTAATACTCTTTAGTACACAAATAATAGCCAGCCAAAATGGAAAACGATAAAGGTCAATTAGTAAGTACCGACGACTGAAGCACAGACTTCACTATGGCAGAAACAACGAGCAGAAACGAAGGGAAACGAAGCCACCAGAGATATAAATCATGCAAAAGTTTACCAGACACCAATTAAATGTGGATTGAAAAGGATAGCACTTTTATCAATTTGACACCATGAGAAGTCCCAATCACGAATTGAAAGCATCAGAGCGAAGTTGGATTTATTCAAATAGGAGAAAAAATGATCAAGTTGACGACCACTATATGAAGACAAGAAGAAGAACTGAAAAATCATTGAGTAAACTGATGAGTTAGCCCGAAAAATAATGAAAGCAAAACGAACGAATGAAAGAAGGAAGTAAAGAGAAAGTTTAAGGTTAGACACCGTTATTTGTTGTGGTTATTGTAACTTTTCAAAGCAGCGCTCCACAAGTCATCACCAAATTACGTTTGTCATTTTTAAAATAGTTCCACCCAGTCTATTCAATGTCCTAAACAATCCTGTCGATCTATTTGATTTGGTGTATTGAACTTCCTCCCCAGTTTCGTCATGGTTGACATTTCTGCGTCTCATCGCACATATACTAACAATATAGGTCGAATTATACGTCCCAAGAAAGTGTTCTGCCACCAACAGAATCATCAAGGCCAAGGACCACGCCTCTGTTCAAATCAACATCGCCAACGTCGATGAAAACGGAAGAGCCATTGCCAACAGCAACACCACTTACGCCTTCTCCGGTTACATCAGAGGAAGAGGTGAATCTGACGACTCTTTGAACAGATTAGCTCAAGAAGACGGTTTATTGAAGAACGTCTGGAGCTACTCCCGTTAAGTTAGCATGTATATGTAATTTAATAACATAATAGGTACATAACAGAGCGTAGGAACGGAAAGGAAGGGTTAAATTCTGGGAAGATTGTTGCGACAATTTGACTGGTTAGTAAGTGACTTTATCAGCAGTTTAGTATCAACTATTTTGCAACCTTTGAAAAGGACAAAAGACAGTTACCAGAGCATAGAGTCTTGACTAGTGACAGTGGTGTGAAGAGAATGGGCTCTTGAAGTAAAAGGTAGGCAGACTCCTCCAAAAGCTGTTAAGAGTTAGAATCTCCAAGACGTAACTTAGCGCACTAGTATTAAGGCAGTACTATGCTCGTGGACCAGATTATCTGAGGAGTAAAGCACTAAGGGTTTTGGCAGAATAGTGAGGATCTTCCGAGCCTAGGGCTAGGGAATGTTAGTATAGTTACCGGGATCGGAGTTTGAAGAATGAAAACGTGGTGTACGAAGACAATCGATGAGGGTCTGGTGCTAGACAGTAGCTAGTGCTAAGAGCCAAGCACCAAGTACTGAGAACCCACCCTTTGTAAGGCACATTACTATCACTCTCGTGGCTGGTCTGTTAGCCAGTCTTTGCCAAAGCCACCTCCAGATAGCGACTGTTCTTGTCTTGTACATCTGGACTTGGACTACTTCTATTGTACTACTACTACTACTACTACTACTACTACTACTAGTCAAATCGGGGATTGATACAACTAATTCTTATGTACTAGTAAAACTAGTACTAGTCTAGTGGCAGTAGTAGCAGCAGCAGTAGTGCTTGTTAATTGATCCTTATCAATCCCCGCTAGCCAATGATCATCTTCTCCCTGCCCCTGGTCCCTGTGACCCCACCAGCGCTGGTCTCACCCCATTCCCTTTTGCTCCACTCCAAACATCCAACCTGCACAAATCCCCATGTTTTCCCACATAATGCTGGACCCACCAATTGTTGCCCATCTTGTTGGACCACACTGCCACGGTTCACATCTGGGTCTTTTCTCGCCCAAACCGGTTCTTTCAGCTGCCATTCGTTCTAGAACCACTCCTAGGTGTCTCCATCTGGCGCTCGTGCTTCCCTGGTCCCGTTTTCCCCCTCCTTTATCCGTCCATATCCGCAATTATCAACTGAAAAGTCCAGCCCCTACTAATCATGAGTGCTATAGTTACTCTCCTTTACGATGCCAATTACCTCGCTGGAGCTCTTGTTCTTGGAACCAGCTTGCGCAAACTTCTCGCGGCTCGACCCACTATGCTGCCACCACTCCGGTTGGCGGTATTGATCGATACTTCCAGGTTCACCTCTTCGCAGCTTAATTTGTTGGCCCTGATATACGACGACTTGGTGGATGTGGTTCCCCTCGAATCGACTCTTACCCACAAGTTGAACCACGAGTTGAACCGCCCCGAACTCCACAAGACCTTCACCAAAATCCTTCTCTGGAAATTGAACTACTCCAAAGTATTGTATCTTGATGCAGACACCCTCCCGGCAGTTCCTGTTTCTTCAGACCAAGGCACGATTCTCGACCTTTTCAACCTTGACTTCCCTCAGAACAAGGTATTGGCTGCGCCAGACAGTGGATTCCCCGACGTGTTCAATTCGGGGGTCATTTTGTTGAAGCCTAATCAATACGACTACAACGCTTTGAAACAGCTTGTACAAGACTCGGCCACCAACCCCGATGTGTCCTTCGACGGAGCCGACCAGGGACTTCTCAATCAGTATTTCAACACAAACCCCGACTGGGTCCGGTTTGTGGGTATCAATGGAGGCAGCATCGATACTGCCCCCAGATTCAACAATTGGGTCAAGTTACCGTTTTTGTACAATGTCACTCCTTCTGCGCAGTACCAGTACTTACCAGCATTTCAACATTTTGGTGGAGTAACTGACAAAACGCCAGCTCCAGCTTCTGACGGTTCGATCAACGAATCTCAATTCTCGAATCCTTCTCAAGTTCTTGACTCCACCAACGATACCCTTGCGCGTTACGGCTCAGCAGCGTTGAATTACATCAACCGGTCGCAAATCAAGCTTCTCCACTTCATCGGACCTGTCAAGCCCTGGCACGTCTCTTCGGGGCTCCACGAAGAATGGTGGAACATTTGGTCCAGTCGTTTCGGAAACAAGTCCATTGCAGAAGTTGTCAATGCCAAATATGAACCCAAAAATAAAGCCATTGAAGACAAACCAAGCCACCAATTCCAAGGTAAAGAAGAGAGTCACCAAAAACAAGAACTAGTAGAACCCTCCTCTACCCAGGACTCCAGACCTTATACTGCCCCCAACTCCGAATTTAATCCTTCCACATTGTTGGACCCTGCAAATTATGCGGACTTCAAGACGGTTGAACCGACCGCAGATGCACTTTGGAATCCTGAATGGGAGGAACCTCCTGTGTTTCATAGTGTTCATGACTACCAAGAATTGGTTGACGGAATGAACTCGTTTGCTAACGTTTGGGATCGTGAAGATGTGGAAGAAGCCGCAGAGGATGAGCCGACAGAATATGAGGAGCATCAAAACTATCACGAAAACCACCCTGAAAACCCATCAGAAGAACAAATTCAACAATTCGAAGAACAAGAACAAGAACAAGAGCAGGAACAACTAAACCGTGAAACCGAAGACAATACCATTCACGAGCTCCATATACACCATGATACTCACAGTGAGCCTGAGTTTGAAGAAGAGGACAGAGTATATGAGTATGTTTCCAAGGATGCACCTGGAGGAGTTCATTTGTACGAGTACGTGAGACCAGAAAGAGTATTTGATGCCAGTTCTGACTACTTCCCTAAGCATAAACTACAAGAGATTGCCGCCGAGGCCATCAAGTTCCGTAAGCAAATTGAAGGTGAGTTGTCCGCTGGTACCGTGCCAACTACTCCTACATTATCTGTGTTGAATAATGTTGTTGATAAATTGCAAAACTTGAGTGCCAGTATAGGTGAACCAGAAGAAGAAACAGAACCCGAAGCGGAATCTGAGCAAGAAGAAGAGTACAGTACTGATGTTCCTAAGCTCTTCCCTTGGGAGTTCCGTAAATCAGCAGGACCAGAGAGGGTATTTGATTAAAATTATATGAGAGGAATACGGATAGATAGCAGATGAACCCTGAACTAGATCTGCGAAAGTCATAGATGTTTGCATGATATCTCCGAGAACCTAAAGTATATGATTTTTAGGAAAGTACTCGAAAAGATTCGACTAGCTAGAAACTTCAAGCTTCCTTTCATTCTAAAAACTTGATTTCAATTCCAACTTTACATTCGAAATTCCTTCCTATTAATAAACTTTTTGGAACGATTTTGACAGTTTTTTTTTACTAATATACCAATGCATACGAATAATAATACCTTGAAATACAAAGAGAATGAGTAGGTATCTCGAAATCTATATATTACTATGACCAATTAAATATGGTTACACGCTTGCTATTGAAGTCTAGTGTATAGTACAGTTTATATTGTTCATAGTGCAAGTTACATTTTGCAACCAAGATCTTCCTACTTTATGGCTGAGGTCCAAATGTAACACGCACTCACGTGACTACAATTAGATATGGGCGTTTGCAGGTTACGCGTGTGCATCACGTGGATCATCGGGTTACCCGGACACCCAGAGCAGACGCAAATTTTTTTTTCTAACACCCAAATTTCCAATCATTAAATCAAAAACCTGATCAGTTCTTTTATCTCCAATATCAAGTAAATACTACATTATATTTATCCAATATGGCCTCCGAAGGTATTACTGAAATCGACTCTGGTTTGATTGAAACCAATTACGACAATGTCGTGTACAAGTTCGACGACCTCAACTTGAAGCCAAGTATCGTTAGAGGTATCTTTGGTTACGGTTACGAAAACCCTTCTGCCATTCAACAAAGAGCCATCTTACCAATCACTGAGGGCCGTGATGTTCTTGCCCAAGCCCAATCCGGTACCGGTAAGACCGCCACCTTCACCATTTCTGCTTTGCAAAGAATTGATGAAAACTCCAAGACCACCCAAGCTTTGATTCTTGCTCCAACCAGAGAATTGGCTTTACAAATCAAAAACGTTATCACCAGCATTGGTTTATACTTGAACGTCACCGTCCACGCCTCCATTGGTGGTACTTCCATGCAAGAAGACATTGAAGCCTTCAAGAGTGGTGTCCAAATCGTTGTTGGTACTCCAGGTAGAGTCTACGATATGATTGAAAGAAGATTCTTCAAGACTGAAAACGTCAAGATGTTCATCTTGGATGAAGCTGATGAGATGTTGTCTTCTGGATTCAAGGAACAAATCTACAACATTTTCCGTTTGTTACCAGAAACCACCCAAGTCGTTTTATTGTCTGCCACCATGCCTCAAGATGTCCTTGAAGTCACCACCAAGTTCATGAATAACCCAGTCAGAATCTTGGTTAAGAAAGATGAATTGACCTTGGAAGGTATCAAGCAATTCTTCATCAACGTCGAATTGGAAGAATACAAGTTCGATTGTTTGTGTGACTTGTATGACTCTATTTCCGTCACCCAAGCCGTTATCTTCTGTAACACCAGATCTAAGGTCGAATTCTTGACCACCAAATTGAAGGGTCAAAACTTCACTGTTTCTGCTATTCACGCCGACTTACCTCAAGCTGACAGAGACACCATCATGAAGGAATTCAGATCCGGATCTTCCAGAATCTTGATCTCCACCGATTTGTTGGCCAGAGGTATTGATGTCCAACAAGTTTCCTTGGTCATCAACTACGATCTTCCATCTAACAAGGAAAACTACATTCACAGAATTGGTAGAGGTGGTCGTTTCGGTCGTAAGGGTGTTGCCATCAACTTTGTCACTGACAGAGATGTTGGTATGATGAGAGAAATCGAAAAGTTCTACTCCACTCAAATCAAGGAAATGCCTGCTGATATTGGTGCTTTATTCAACTAGATTTGAAAGTAGCTATCTATTTTTCAGTTTATAATTGTTCATTAGTTATAATAAGATTTGTTCTTAATAAAAAAATTATGTTTTAAAGGAAAAGAAATAGCTTGATATTTAGATCAATTATTTAGGTCTAGGCTCAGACCTAGAAAAATATCACTAGACCTAGACCGTAACTCTTGGTGCTCTATAATTGCCTTCAGTGTAGCATGGGGAGGCAAATTCAATAAACGGTTGTCTATATGCAGGTCACGAATATCAGTATATTTTAGGGTCATTCAAAAGGTGCAAAAGTGGTGATATTTTAAAGATTAAAGGCTTGGTATATTAAGTGTGAAAATCTGAGGATTTCAGGCTAGCTTAAAGGTCAGCGAAAGCAAATTGATCGAGATACATGAAGTTGTAGATGGTATCGAAAATGACTATATACAGGTATCAAAGGGACCATGTACAGTGTACGACTTGTATGCAGGACACAAGTAACTATAGATTCATAGAGAGCTTTAGGGTCATTCAACAGGGACAAGTATGAGTCATTTTCTAACGAATGAAAATTGTCAGAGAAACAGAAAGAATTCTAATAAGTTTGAAGCATTTTCAAACACCTAAAGACTAAAAGAGAGTGAAATAAAAGGGATAGTAAAAGGAAGCAAAGGGCGGTATATGCAGGACACCAAACTATAAAAGGTTTAATAGTAGATAAGCCTTTTAAATGCAACTTTATAGAGGAAAGAGTGTACCATAGTACGACGATAATAGAGCAGAACGATTGAGATGAACTTCAGCATACCCGGGGCGTTTCCCGAGCAGCCACTGGTGGCAATCAAGCCGGAGACCACCAGTGTGCTCAATCGCCAGCAAATGGAACGGTTTCAAAAGAGTCATCAGATCAATCAAAAGACCAAGTATCAGCATCAGATCATCGAGCAGCTCGAGACGTTGGTGTATATCCTTGTGGGGTATCAATTCATCAAATACTGTCATTCGGCATGTTTAATCCCGATTTTATGCCATGTTGTGATGCAAAAAGTGATCACGGTGGCCAATTTAAACACGAACATGGGAACAATAGGACTGTTGATAACACATACGACCAGTGCCCAGACGGAGTCCGAGGGAACTCGAAGTCGAGAAGAAGTGGTTGCCACCACACTTGATATGATTCGAAGACGATCGTGTTTGAGTTTGTACTGGAAAACCATCATTACCATGTGTTATCATACGTTGTTCATAGGCGCCTGGGTGGTGAGTTTGGCCAACCAGGGTAATCTTGAAAAGCTCAGAAATGGCACATGGTGGTTTGTTTCATTTATTGGTGAAGAAACGCCTCGTGATGTGGTTCCTAGCACGAATTTCTGGGTCAAACTCCTCAAATTAGGGTTGCCTGAATTGATCATGTCAGATATGATCATTTTATTCGTACAGTTGGTACAATATCAGTGTGTTTTCAACCAATCAACATCATTGAGAATGGGGAGAGTCCTAGGGGACGATGAGGTTTATATCATTCGTTCATTGAACGAATCTGGCGCAGGAGGGACAGGTACTGGATTGAACAAAGAGTTTGATCAGGAATTGCCGTGTGTGTTGAAGGTGAAGCTATACGAATGTTTCAATCTGGAGGCATTTCTGATTAAAGAATAGGACGATAGGATGGACAAAACAAAATAAATAGAAAGGACGAGGTAATAAATAATGAGGAAATGAAGAAAGTGTAGAAAGAAGAGAAACAAGGGTAATTGGAAGGTATTCTCAAGAGAAGTGCCGATAATTTGAACCTTCTTCCTTTCAGCTAATCAGAGTTTATATATTTTTTGCAATCAATTAGTCTCCTCTATCAATTTTGATAAATCTCACACTACAATTTATATAGAGGTAATTGACATTTAAAAAAAATCATACACCAATGGAAGCCAAACTTTGGTCTAGGCCCCTAAGGAAAGTGTTCATACGACATAATTCACATTATCTAAGTGACAAATGGACAAAACAACCGTTTGAGATCGGATACCCCGTCAATAGACTTGAAGATGAAAAGTCTAGACTCTTCAAGCATCTTTTTCCTAAAGTCAAAGTGACTGGACAAGAGTTGTTTAAACGAGAACAAAGGCCCGAGAATTGGGAAAACCTCGAGTTTGAGGAGTATGTGCGGTACGAGAGAATGGCAATTGAACAGTGCCCCAGTTATATGGTTCCTCCCCCCGTTCGAAGCGTTGGAATCGAGCTATTGGCTGTTATAACAGGATATAAAGATCGAGCCAGAGTCAACCAATTATGGGGCAAACTCAAGGAAGAGGAACGGCAAAAACTACTAAATCCACAAGAGAGAGTATACGAGGACCAGCTACGAATTTGGAAAGGCTACGAGGTGGTTGAATACTTGAAACGACATCTGGCCGGCCATTACCAGTGGAATCCATACCCATTGCTGGGGTTGTATCCATGGGAAATTGTTAAAGATAAGTTGAGGAACAAGAGCGAGGTTTTTGAATTTGAAAAGGATTATTATGATGTGCTAATCAAGGAGGCATTTGGACGGAATTCTAAAAGAAGTGCATTCCACCTTTACTATTCTGACCTAAAGCACGAAAATCCACACCAAAAATATACCTGGAACCAAGTACAGTCTAAGTTCACCCAGCTTCCTCCCGACCAGTTGGAGTATTACAATGAAAAAGAAGACCGGTGCAAACAACAGGCTACTATAACCAGGTCTCCGTATAACACACTCACATTCCATAACTTTTTGGAGGAAATATCTCAAACCACAACCTCCCAACAGGATCAATTATTGGAGGCCACCAAAAGATGGAATTCCATGGACTCAAAGCAGAAGTCAATGTACTACCAATCAGATAAATCAATCACCAATTCGAGACAGTACAAAGAGCGGTTGTTGGACGTCAAAACTCAGATTGTTTTGGATTACATTTATTATTGCGGAGGAGTAAAGGATACCCCAAAAGAATATAGTTGGAAAGCAGATATGGACCGCTTATCCAGAGGATCCAACTATTGGGGAAAAATCTATTGGCCCATGTGGAAAACCGATTCCAAACTAACTCACTAGGTTGATTCACTCATCTATCGGTATCTGCAGAGGAAGTGAACTTTCTAGTCTCGTCTTTCTAGTCTCGATAAGCTCTTTTCGAACGAAGACTCCTTGGTTCCGTAAGATTCGGTAGACCTCACCATCGAACTCAATGCTGATCAATTTGGGATATTCATCGAACTTACAGAATTTATCAATATACCATGACAGGCACTTGGACAGTCGACGATAATCACAAAAATTGATTATAGTTTCAAGACTCTCATTCTGCTCAGGAATAAGTTTACTACAAAGTGAAACTATCAAATGCCTGACGCAATTGGTTTTAATACCTGGAATGACACCCAAGAGGGAGTTAGTCACCAAAAATCGTGGTCGAAAAAGCTTGATACCGTCTTCACGGAGAATTTTTGCATCGTGTATTCGCAATTCCATCAATTTAGAAGCATCAAACCACTTCAAACTCACACTCTGGTTTATTGTTGGGCCATGCAGTATGATGGCTAGTCCTCTTAGAGGGAGCAGGGGCATATTCTCATCCAATCCAAGAGACTCGCTAGTGATAATATCGTTGAACTGTAACTTCCATGTTACTACAACAAGATTCTTCAATGTACGGAATGATCCACTCCAGGATTTCAATACTTCTATTGCCCTCTGGGGGGTTCTAATGCTCCCGCTATAAGGAAAATGGATTGAAAGTCTATTCAAAGTTGGAGGAAGTGCTTTCAAATCACTGTCAATTGAAATTTCAAGCTCGGAAACGTTGAGTTGCATGTTCCTAAGTGCTAAATATGTGATTCTGTCAATATTATCGTATTGCTCAAAATGTATTTGCGTCTGTGGTAGCATTGTTGCAAGCTTTAAAATGAATTCATTTTTTAATCTCATGTACCCACAATAAAGATGTTGCATGCTCTGCTGAGATGATGGTCTCATGCAAACAGAGCGTAAGTTATGCAATTCTATTCTCGTGTATCGACTGCACGTATTAAAATCCGCATGAAGCATGAAAGATGAGTAGTCAAAATCGAATTCCGTCACAGGAAATGTCTTCTCATAAACGTACAACATGCGGATCAATTTATGTTGTCCTAATGTATTGAACACACTACTCATTCTGCAGTAATTCACAACATCATATTGCGATACATAGTTCAAGATCATTGAATGAATTTCGTTCGGAAGGTCTTCGAAAGTTGTTTTATATGTCACCGAAACATTCAAAAGTTTTAGTTGTGTGTCATTATTCTTGTTTATTGCAACATTTGTCATTGATACCGTTGG
The DNA here is from genome assembly GCA_030582675.1 of Suhomyces sp. yHQL142. Classification (NCBI taxonomy): domain Eukaryota; kingdom Fungi; phylum Ascomycota; class Pichiomycetes; order Serinales; family Debaryomycetaceae; genus Suhomyces; species Suhomyces sp. yHQL142. The sequence goes on from JAJMGU010000019.1 coordinate 127,857, forward strand.
AGCATCGTTTGTATGTTTTACCACCAGTTTATGGGTTGGTACATTATCTGTTGCTCTCATGTGTTCAGTTAATGAGTCTGTTTATTCATCATTTCCTGTTCTTTGTTGACAAGACACTTGATATTAATACGAACGACCTCAAGTATTTTCAACAGAACACAACTTCGTGTCGTTATTATACTTGTAGCAACATTTTCTGCTATAAGTATACTGCAATCAAAAAAAGTTCATCATCGTCGATATGTGTTCTGCTTATGTTTGTTTTGGGAAACTCGAGATACAGAGATCAGGTATGCTATATTAACCCCGCTTTGTGATTATATTGCTCTGCCAATTTCTCCCCATATATTGTACATGATGAAAACAGTATACTCTTCCGTGTATGAGAAATCTAGATTTTGTGGAGTTGCTTGACTCCAATGGGAATATACAATAAGCATTTTTATTGGAAACAATTCAGCGTATGCAAAAATGTGCACTAAACTATGATGATTTTGTTGTGATATATTCAACACTGACACAGCAGTATGTATATTAAGTACATTAGTCCTGTTAAGTTTGTATTTTGTTCCTCTTCATTGAATTTTCAACTCAAGATTAGTTTTCGTTCTGCTAAACTTGAGGAGGAAGGGTAAATGCAAGCACTTTATGGAATGTGACTCACGTTACATAGATTTATCAAATAAATAGCATTCAAGCTTTGTAAGTACCGTATTTGATTCTTAGATCTACTAGATGTGTTGAGCCTATAGTCATTTGTCCTTGTCTAACGTTCTTCTCATTCTCTTCTTTTTGCACCCATTTATATATAATAAAAATGAATAGACCCTCTTTTTTACTGAAACAAACTGTTCAAGTGCAAGCTTGCATCTTCTGTTGAGTGAAAGTCTACGTTGCGATATTCTTTCCCATAGAATGTTTTATGTACATTTTTGAATCTATGAATATTGCTATTGGTCGAACACCTGACACGCCCGACCAGAATAAATAAAGAGCCAGACTGTTCGAAAAAAGAGACTTTACATGGTGAATACAACCATGGCAATTCATGACTTCATACACTAGAAGGTAACTTTAGTACAATTACGATAATGTAATGAGTTAAACTTCGTTAGGCTTTGACCTTTTCCTTAGATTCCTCAGCCTTCGACTGTGCCTTGGAATCTTCTTCCTTGGATTGTCTTTCAGTCTCATGCTTTTCAACATTTTTTTCCTCGGCTTGAGCATCTTCATGGTCAATCTTCATACCATCACTGGCAGTATCTTCATATTCGTCCAAATTGATATTGTCCTTGACTTGGTTGACAGTATCCTTTTCTCTCAAGTTTTCTTCGTTGATCATCTCTTCTTGTTCCTTCAAGATATTCAACTTTAACTTTGAGTCGTCAGCTAATTCCAACTTGGCAACATTATAAACTTCATCTGGAATAGACGATAACACAGCCAATAATCCATCGTAATATGTTTCAATACCGTGTGAGTTATCACCGTAAGTGTAAGTGGAAGACAAAATCAAAAGAGTGGAAGGGATTTTTTGTCTCAATCTTAAATCTAACCAAGTAGCCAAATCTTCTTTCAATCTTGCTGGAGACACGTCAACGGTTTTGATACCTCTTTGGGAACAAGCAATTTGTAATTCGGGGATAGTTAAGGATTCAACACCCTCGTAATCAATAGCTTTGTCGTCCTTGATAATGTTCAACAAACGGTGTCTAATTTGGTAACGCAAGATTGAATCGGTACCGAATGGTCTCAATGACATGTACTTGGTCATTGCTACCAATTGAGTACGGGACAAGTTATCCAAAACTTGATCATTTTTGAACAAACGTGCAACTTGAATCAAATGGTCCCTGGTGGGGTTGGAACCCAAAGAAATGGTATGGAAAAACGAAACGAAGGCCTCTTTTTCCTTTTCGGTGATTTTTTTAGACAACTTGAGACCAGATTCTTCCATAGTCTTCTTGATATACTCTGAGGCGGAAACACGGGCTTTGGAAAGCTTTTTGACCTTTTTGATTCTTTCCAGCTTGGACTCATAGGTGGATGGCAACAAGTTTGGGAAAAGTTTCAATGCAATAGGTAACAAGAGTTCCGCAAATGGAATCAATACGAACATTGAAAATGGAACAAGTCTAATCACATCCACAATAGTTCTTTGTAACTGACTGGCTTCTCTTCTGGATAATCCATATCCCGCCATCAATTTGAACAATAACTTGGTGGAAACCTTGATTTCGTATCCCAACAACTTGGTACCATCCCAATAATGTTGTGCTTCGTGTTTGACTTTTTCCCAGATCGTTGTTTTGGGCTTAGATTTGTCGTCCACTTTGGTGACTTCCTTATCCTCTTTGATGGCCACCTCTTTCGTTATTGAATCGTGCGCTATCTTGTCCTTGATGTCCTTGGACACCTTGGAGTCCTTGGCAAGCGTTTCCTTCAATTCTTGTGCTTCTTTGGACCCAGTGGTATCTTTTCCACTGGAACTCGATTGCGGCCTGACAAACATCGTGCCTCTATTTATGTGTAGCAACGGTCTCAACGGATACCTGGCCCGAGGCCCGAGACGACCAAGTCTTCTTAACGTGGGATTCAACATGCTGGAGGAAAGAATATTATGCTATGGGCTTGTGGGGGTCTTGTTGTTTGTATGGTACCACCTAGTTTTATATCCTCTGTCAAAACTGAAAAATTAGTACTAGCAATTTCGCACAAAAAATAGTTACGAAAATTTCCGGAATTGCCACCTTACTATGGGCTGGCTGGTCTATCTGGTCCAATTGTAGGATCAAAGTAACACGGGTATGTGGGAGAGTACGCAAATGGGCTGTTTAGTGCTAATGTATCAAGCTGGCGAAATCTGGGGTTGATTTGGACGATTTTGGCGGTTTTTAGGGGTAAAAACGAAGCCAGTCTACTGCAAAGTGGGGACTAAATTAGTGAGTTTTGGTCGTGGAAACTTCTAAAAAAGACGCTAATGAATAGATATGGCGGTAATTTATATTGGAAAGTATTCTGCTGGGAAAAGTGGGGGATTTTGTTGATCTGGTTGGGGGTTGACCTTGTTATATTCACTTATGGGTCTGCAATTAGTAAACCGTTTAGTATGGAGGGATTTGGGTTTTTTGCAAGCCTACTGCGAAAAGCAGCTATCTGCAGGAAATATGTTTATCTGAAGTGCAATGCTATGCAGGACGGGATTGTACACTACAATTGCAAATACCCGAATATACCCGTAGAAAGAGATATGAACAAAGAGATGGGTACATTGACTTATGGAAACTTATGAGGGATAAACTTTATTAGCGATACTTCGTTCAGGTGAAGAGGACACGAGAGATTGAGTTTCCACGATTTTTTTGCAACTAAATGATGGACTTGATTTTAACTTGCCAAATCTGGATTTGGATACTTAACAATTCGTTTGTATTTATTAGTATCACAAAAATCTAGAAGGTCGCCGTAAGTTCCTTTAAGCGTCCTTTTTCTGTTTTCTTTTCTCTTGCTTCTTTTTATTCTATACATCACCATCTTCTGCATCTAATCATCTTGGATCTTTCCTTGATCCTTACTCTCTCCGTTCACCCCCACAATTAAAATCTTTTCTACCACAGTGTGGTAATCTTCATCCTCTCCATCAAAAAATATATTCAAGCTCTGAACGTTTTGGAATCTAACAAATTTTAACTTTATCTCATACCAACCTTCAACATTAGGGATCTTTTCAACATGAGGTGCCGAATCGGAAGCCGCATCGTCAAACGAAATAATGCTCGATTGGTTGTTCCACACCTTGATAAGGTTGGGGGTCTGTGACTCCTCGATATCATCTGAATCGAGATCATGATCTTCTGATGCTTGAAGTTTGGAGGTTTTGATCCAAATGGAGTATACTTTGGAAATGGTGAGCAATGGCACATAGAATAACAATTGCGAGTCGGAATCCGAGTACACAGTGGTTGGCTTTTTAGGTTCACCAGAACCCACTCTGAATAAATCTTTGACTTCTCCCTTGTGTAAGGAGATGGCATTCAATGCTTCGAAGTCTCCGAAATGAACCAGTCCGTTCAAAACCTCGTATCCCTTGGGAACCTTTCCTTTGATAGCAGCGTATGCCGGGTCGGTGGTCACTCTCTCCACAGAGGCACCGTTACCCGATCTACTGGCCAGAGTGTCGGATTTTGCCACCTGCTCAAGTCCATCCAATTGTTTGATCAATTCCTGGATATTGGCTCCCGGAACACGGGCTTTTTCGCTTCCTCCTTCGAAAAATAAAAACGTAGGCACATTGGTAATGTTGTGACGGGTGCCAGCATCTTGGTTGGTGTCCACGTCGACTCTAACAAACTCAATGTTGGCATAACGTCCGTTTTGATCTCCATACAAAGCGTCAACTATCGGCTTGATCTGCTGACATGGTCCACACCAAGCAGCGGTGAAGTTGATCACTAAGTACTTGTTGTGTGAGATATAGTCGTCCAATTCCTTGCCTGACTTGGCAAATTGAATCAGCATTGTAGATTAGTTATTGGTGATAAATCGGTAGGAGCCGTGGATTGAGGGGTGAAAAGATGGTCACAAGGAGATGAGGTAATTTTAGTATTTCTGCACTGTATAAACCAGTAGGTGACCGTCAGAATAAGGAGATAGATGGCTTGGAAGGGTAAGGATGTTAATCAACTATTTCGATTTTTGATTATTAGTATGAGACATGTTCTAGCGTGTTCCTGTATATAGTTGATCACGTGATAATTGGCAACAGATTGTATCATTACCTCAAGCAGTCAGTTGTGGGTGAAGCTAGATCAAAAATAGAAAACCATATTTATAAAATTACTCTTAGTGTACTGGCACCTTCATTCAGGCAAAAACAGTTAATTTTCCCGTATTTCGTATACCCTTAAACTGGTGACCTTCGTGACCTGCACATAAGGTATGTTGTATGTGCAGTACTGGAAACAAAACTGTCTATCAAGACAGTACTGAAGACTTTAGTACTTGAAAATAAGTGCAACCATCCTAGTAATTATACCAGTAATCAGGCAATTGATGAGATATACTTATCTTTGGTGGCCCAAGAGTAGCAGCGACACTTCTCTTGTTATTTCAATGTTAGTATCATGAAACACTGCTATTAATAAATGAAATGTGCCTCACTCTTAGTATCATGAGCCTGATGTGTGAATCACGTTGATAATAACAACACCAGACGTTCCAGAACCTCTGTCTAATACTACCACGGAGTGCTATTTATACTTAGAATACTGCTGTAGCACTTGGTTGCATTATCACCACCGGTTAAGTCAAATCTTCTCACTTTACCTATTAGTACTTGGTGGAGTCTATTTGATCCACTGTATCTTAGTAGTCAAGACGATATCACGTTGGTTGTCACGGCGAACAATAGTGCCTGGAAGTCCACCATCAGTTTGTTCATAGATCCAATCAATTCTTATTGACTGGACGTGCTACTCAGCTTAGCCAATTACATTTCCCAATTGGTTCACCTCACTGCTCCCCCACCTCCCATAGTAAAGTTGAATTGACCAGTCATTGCTATAAAAGGCACGGTTGATCCCCTTTGCAGCTCAATTTCACACTACACTGATTTAGCGGGTGTTCCCCTCATTAACACTTCCCACCATTCGTACCATTCGTACCATTCCTTCCCTTCGTCTATTCTAGTCCTACTTAGTCCTACTCTAGTCCTACCCTCGCCTACCCATACATCATCACTAAGCTGGCAAGAATTGCTCACATCCTGGCAATATCATCAACTGGAGGCACCACATTTCTCCTGCCTTTCATAGTTTCAAAGGATCACCATAGTACACACTTGCTCCATCACATCCATTCTGCTTCAAAGCCTACTTCTTGGCTTCCCCAACTCACCCCACATACTGTTCCACGTGAACACTGAGCTGGAGGCTGATTCACTCTATTACCCCATCGACTGACTCAGGAATATCACCCCAAGAAACAATCGTATTTACTAGGGAGAATAACCATCCACCTTGTTTCTGTTGTTTTGGTGCCAATCTTCTCAAGCCAATCTGTTGACTACATCTGTCTCACTCAATCTACATGGCAATCTAATATTTCACACATTTCCTTCATATCCTTCATAGTCAAACTGCAATCCCTCCTTTACTCGAATGACACTGGTGGAACCTTCCAAATCCACAGGGTCTCCACAGAGCCCATTCAGGCTCTCGGGGCCCAAACGAAGGAAAAGCTCGACTTCTACCTTCAAAAAGCCAGACATAGAACCAGAACGCAGCATGGAAGATATCCAAGAAGTGGCTGGCAAAGACAGCTTCGGATTTGACGTACAAATCGATTTCGACGACGATCCCAAAAGCCCAAAAGACTCGGCATCATTCGGCAACACCGAGAGAAACCAACTATCATCAGCCCAATCCAAAAAAATCGGGGAGTTGGCCTCCATGTTCCTCGAAACAAGAAAAGCACTACAGATAGACTGCAATATCATGGACCCCATACATGACAAGAGCTCCACCACCAATTCAGGAAAGGAAATATCCCGAAAAACGATGATCCGTGCTGAAAGAGTCAAGTCTATGATCAGTGTGAAGTATCTTTACATACAAAAATTGTACGAAATGGGCTTGAAGGAAACGGCCCATCCGGAAGTCAATGGTGTATATAACCCACTACAAGTGGTGAGAAACAGAAAGATCCGTAACAAGTACAAAGAGTTCCCCAAGCCATTGTCCATTAAAACATTACCATTGGCATCGAATGTGTTCAGTAAGAATAATATCGGCAGCAAGAAACCATGGAAAATGGTGTGGTCTGTGGACTTACAAGAATACATGGGAGATGTTGTTTGGTGCCGTAACCACTGGCACGAATTAAAAGATCCCAAGGGAAATTTATGGTACCCCAAAAACAGAGGACTGGAATCCTCTTCATCATCTAACGAAGTTAAGAGCAGAATGCATGATAAATTGTTTGGCGACGAACTAGAAACAGGAGATGACACATCTCGAAAATCAACACAATGGCAAAGAAGTCACCTGTCTTCAACATCGGGGAGTACCGACAGCGATGGCCAGTTTTTCAAACCCACCTCAACAAGGTCTTCAGGGAGAAACATATTAAAGGAAAAAATGAAAAGACGTACCAGAAAACTTTATGCATCCTCCTCTTCAAATACAGGCGATGAAAAAGACGAAGATATCTCTGCAGCGACGAAAGAAAGATTGGAAAGATCCATGCTAGGTAGTCCTGGCTACAAAGAAAACGGTTCGAAGGATCCGTTGAAAAATCAATTTTTCAAACGTATCTCGACGTCACCCGAAAGATTAGATGTTTCTCTCAACTCCTCTACTGATCCCAAAACACCTCCGGCTCCCAAATTAAGAACAACTCCCGCTACTCCTCAAGACTTTGATGTGATTGATGTACCTTTTAAATCTGTCGACAAGAGAAACTACTCACTTGAAGATGCTGATGGCAACGTTGAACCATATTATGGTGAATCAAATGATGATAAAGATGAAATGGGTACAGAAGGAGAATCAGAAGATGAAGATATGGAAGAAGTCGGAGAGATTGAGGACAAAATCGAGGTAACAGTCCCACTTCTGGATACCATTGAACACAATTCAAAAGAAATACAAGAGATTTATAAAAACTTCAGTTATTTCGAACAAGTGATTGACTTGAGAATGAACTACGTCATAAATATTTATCCTCATCTTACCAAGACAATCGATAAGATACTCGAAAAAATTATACATGAACAACTTCATGATATCTTCAAACTTACTATGAAAATCAGTGACGAGCATCTTCCGATTTACGAACAATTATACAGTGGGTTTCTCAATGAAGTCCGCGCCGTCGTCCATTTGATTAATGACGAATATTCCATCAAGATAGACAATTTGCTTAGTACCAGTGACCGGTCAATTGGGGAAATTAACACTTCCTTGTCATTGGAATTGAGAAAAATTGATGAACGGATCGATAAGTTGAACTCTTCATTATTCAGCAATAACGTTGTAAGTGAAACGTTCAAAGACTCAGATCTAAGTATCAAGCTTAAAAGCGGGAATCATTATAAGATGCTTTACTACTGTTTAGAAAATTTGATAGTTGTTCTATTAAGATTTATTTGGGTGATTGTGAATATTTACAAGTTGTTTGCGATGGTTGTGTGGATGGTTTGGAGAGTTGTTCGATTTTTATTATTTTGAAAAGATCCAAATTTTCGAACACTTGATCGCCGGAGCGATAGCAAGAATATCCATTTCTCACCGAGTTAGCAAAAGGAATCACCAAAACATCTGGCTAGTGCCAGGTTTCAAATCAACACTCAATTCAAGACTAATTGGTTTCGACCTCCCATATTTAATTCAATTTAATTGATTTATCAATTTATCGGCGTTTATAAAATACTCATAGCTTTCATTAATATCAGCACTTTGAATACCCCTCGAAGAATTTTGTTGTGTAGTCTCCAAATTTTCTGTTTCTGGAATATAATTTTCACCACTATCAATCATTATACCCAATATCTTACTCTTTGTATCGTGGTGAGAAAGTAATTGTTGTAATAATGCAAGTTTTGCTTCATATTGGGCATTCGAGATAGCTCCCAAGTCCAACATGATTTTTGGAGTAGAATACTTTGAATGTGGAGATTTGTAGACCTTGGTAATCAAAGCTTGTAGTTCTTCGAAGGACAATTGCAAGTTGAGTTGTAACACGACGAAAGTTTCTTCATTTCCAATGGTTCCAACCACTGAAGCCGTTCCGATCTTGGTGATGGATAAAAATTGATGCCTTTGCGATGCTGCGTACATGGAATCCAAAGCAGCGGTAATCTTGTGAACGTACATGTCCTTGTCAAATGGAAGGTTGGAGTCCTGAGTATTGAATCCGACGGCGTATGAAGTTCCAGAAACCAGCTCTCTGTGCACTTGTGACTCCACAAATGTCGAGCTAACGAATGCCAATGAATACAAGTCTGATAAGTATTGTGGAGTTAAAGTATCATTGACCTCTCCGACCAAAGGACAGATTTCGGCGAGGTCGCGCAATAATGCTCGGCATCTTGGAATTCCTTGGTGGATTTCGTAAGTCATGATGGAGCTGGAAGTTCTATCGAAGGTTGGGTCATTTATATCGTAGTTGTACTTGGTGAGGTTGGTTCTAAGAACAAACTTCAAGTTGGAGTTTGATTGGCCCTTTTTGGCATACAATGGTTGCAAAATTGCCGGTAATTCCAACGGTTCTTCATCCAGTACAGCACCATTCTTAGACCCCAACCATTTGGCACACGCCCTGATTTGTGAGGGGTCAGCAACGTGAGTAGGACCAGAAACCACCAATAGAGAAGTTTTGGGAAACTCTGATGGGTCGTGGATATCACGGGCCAAAATCGAGGTAATTTCGTTTCTGGACACCAAGATCTTCTTTCTGAGCTCGTCTGAAATAGGAATGATTTGGTCTTGAAGCACTTCTGGTTGTACTGTTGAAGTGTAACCTCTTTCGATCAAAGCAAGCCCTGAAGAGGAAGAAGACGTGCTCAATGAGGGACGAACGGACGAATTGTGTCTCAATTCAGCATGCGCTTTCGAGGGCGATGAGTTCACACTGTAGTCCCATTTGGGCGGCCTTCCATATGAGTCTTTACCCGATTTCTTCACTCCTTCAACGTCTTCTTTCAAGCTGCCAGTACTGGATTCAAGGTCACTTCCTCCACGTTCGAAAGTAAGTTCATTTGTGGCCAGATTTGTTTTTGAAAGCACGGGTGTGTTGCTCTGGATGTCAGTATTATTCGCCATTGTGTGTCCCTATCTGTTGTGTAAATCTGGATGGATTTGGGTCGTTTATGGCTGAAAGAGTAGTGGAACCTGTTCGTAATATATAGGTATTTTATTGATTTGTATGAGTCAGTCGCACACAAAATTTGCAGCTTTTAAGCGACCAGCGTTTGTTTGTGGAACACCTATTTTTGGGTGTGCTTGCGGATCCCTTTATATGGGTAAAAGACGTAATGTTGCTACTAATGAATGCAGCTTAATTTTGATGTTGTTTTGACTCTTTTTTGACAAAAATCAAGCTCAATATGAACCTATGTAATTGCAAAATTCCAATTCTGTACACGTGACCGTGCGTTCACATGACCTCCTTTCAATTTACAAATATCTTTTGGAGTCTAACCCCAGACAGGTTTTGAATCCTTTCAAACTAAACCAAAAGCAAAATGCAGCCCAGATCGATAGCTTTATTGAGTATGTAGCCATTAGAAAATGCAGTTTTGGGATCCAGGCGTCAAAAGATCAGATCACGTGGATTTATCAGTATAAAGATCAATATATTCCCTGAATAACAGAAACAACGTTATTCAATGCTATTAAACACAACCATAACTTCACATACTAACTCGGCAGACAAAATCGATACCAATATCGAACAAATTCTTCAAAAGTTCCAGGACATCTTCCAAGTATCTATCAATGAAGACAAACCAAAGGAACTACTTGCGGTAGAGTCTCTTACTATTGAATCGGATGCATTGATGATCATACGGCTTTGCGAGGACCTTTTATCGATATCACGAACCCTTAAAGAGACCTGGTGTCTCGGTACGTTGAAAGTGGATCCATCCAAGAAGGAAACTGAGCGTGAGGATGTGACGAAGGTGGTAGAACAGTTCAATGAGTTGACAGACCGCATAGCACAATTTGGAAAGAAAAAGGAAGTAGTGATATAGGTGAAGATCCATTCAATACAGTCATACATTATAGAACATCACCACTCATATAGTTGGCCAAACATTAACTCCATAAGATACTACAACCGGTACTACAGTGACTCCTGATAGAACCTAATCGGTGCTCAATTAATTAATTACATTTCCCCATAGATTATTACCATTGTATTTAATGAAAGTCCATTATTCCACATTCTTTTGAATGGGATGTCTGTTTGCTTTTACGAATGTCTATACGTTTATACTCGACTCTGAAGAGTATTTTTTCAAACATTACACAAGCTGCTGATTATGAAGGATGAGCTCTGCTCTATCACTTCCTCGTGGGACTACTTGGTCTTGTGACTGTTGGTGTTTTTTCACCTGGCTCAACAAACTTTTCCTCAAACAAATTCACGAACTTTTGGACTTTTCCTACCTTGATAAACTTAAACTTCTTATCTTGTTTAATATACTTTGGTACCAACGGTGATTTATTGTTGAACGCGTACTCCAATCCATAATTATCCTCGTGGGATATCATTGAGAACGATGAACTGCCCATACGGGAGAGTGACTTCCGCTTAGTCGGCGAGACAAACGATGAAGTCGACAGCTGTGCAGTAATCGATTTTTCCGGTGACAGCGTTGGTATTATACTATCGGTTGAAGGATATAATTTGATAGGAGGTTGTAAGGAAAGACGGTTTTGGGAACTTTTGGCGATAGGAGTGGGTGATAGAGCGGCATTTGGATCATTGTTTGCTTCATCGTCCAACTCACATTCCAATTCTAAGAGGTCATCTAATTTAATATACTCTTCTTCGTTATGACGTAAATTGTCCATACTTTTTATGAATCTTTCGAGCTTTGCGGTCTCTTTTATTGTAGATTTGGACTTTTGAGCACTTGAAACACTGTACTCAATTGGTTCTTCTTCATCATTAGAGTTCGATCTGGTTGTATCATTTGATCTTAAGAGAACTAAGTCATCAAGAGACGAGTCGTATTCTTCATCCTCATAGGCAAACGATTTATCGTTCAGACCATCTTCCCCGTCAAGTGTAGTATCACTTATTGATATTGATTGTGTTGTAGGTGGTAATTGTTCTAGTATAGCTTCTGTTGATACTTTTTCTGACTGTTGAGTTGAATCGTTCTTGTGTGTTTGTTCTGTTGTGCTCGTATCTATTGAGATATTTGCAAAGGTTGTGGTGTCATTATTGATTGTTTCATTCGTTTCCTCTTGTAAAGTCTCGGTCAACTCGGCATCGATTGGTTCGCTCAAATGTTTGTTCAACTCGTCAAAGAACCGGACTTTGATATACTTTTCAATCTGGTCGATCATGTGCTCATCGCAAAGAAGTAATATTCCATAATTCTCATCTTTGAGAAAATCGAGGGCAATCTTGTTCACATTTTCATCAATAATAAACTCCAAGAGCTTCAACGTGAGATTAACGATAAAAATCTCATTCGATACCAAAGAGTATGGTTGTGCGGTGTATTTCGGATTGGAAAAGATCAATTTCTCGATGTTTTGAGACATCTTTCTCGTGTTGGACCGAGCCAAACAAATCAAGTTTTCCTTGATCAAGTCCGTTGGTTTGAGGTTCTTGTTTCGTACGAGAAGTGAGTTCAATTCCACGTTGACGTTGAACTCGATATCGAGACCTAGATCGGAAATGGTTCCATTGTGTTGGTCCTTCTTGGTAACGTAATTGTGTACTAGGTGCTTTATCTTGTCCGGTATGTCCGACGAGAAAACGAAATTGGGCTTGTTGGGATCCTGACTGTTGTAGTGATGTTTTGATGAGGTCTTGAGCATCGTTGTTGGTGTTATTCAGGGTGTTTGGGTGGGGTATTGTGGTATATTATGAGCTGGTTAAAGGAATTGTGTTGGAGAGGCCGCAAAAACGGGGTTTGGCTCAGAAAAAAAACACGCCTTCGAGACACCTGCTAGTAGTAGTTGAAAGATCTTTTCTGGGGGTTGGAATCGGCAAATTTTGGGTTGGTATTGATTGTTTGTCTGGCAATTAGTATTGTTACTATGGTAACAAACAAAAACAAAACATCAAAATAATGATCGTAGTGAGGCAGAAAGTGCATGTTTCGTGTGTTTTTGCATGTTAACCTACTTATTTAACTACCCTTTATTTACAGGTTGGCATTGGAGTTGTCTTTTACATCGCAATTTACAGCTTAAGTGTATACTCTTTACCTATCATATACTTAACTATGGGGATTAGAATACCACTCTCTATTCCTTCAACTCTTTCCCCAACCAACACCACTTCGTACCCTAATGACGTCGTACTACTTTAGCATAATCGGCACACGTGACAACCCCATCTACGAGTTGGAATTTTCGCTGTTCAAAAACCCGTCGTCGCTGGCCGCTACACTCAATTCTACATCTAGCCCGTCCCATATACCTGGAAAGTCCCAGTTTCCGTCCAGTATCAAGGAAATCTTGCCGTTCATCTCCAATTCGTCATTGGATATAATAGAGGATGCGCAATGGACCACCAACCAGTTTTACCTCGGCAAAATCGACTCTTTCTACGGGCTTTTGGTCAATGCTTTCATTACTCAAGGGAACATCAAATTTGTATTATGTTATGATGTTAGTGGTGGCAACGGGACGGTTCCAAAGTACGATGATAACTCTATCAAACAGTTTTTCATAGAGGCCAACGATTTGTATGTGAAATGTTTGTTGAATCCGTTTTATTCGGTGAATGATGCAATAACCAGTCCTGATTTCGATTTGAGATTGAAGTTGGTAGCGAAGAAGTATTTGTGAAGGAGAAAAGAAGAGGATGAAGGAAAGTCTTCAACTCAAGTTTAACTACTGATCATACTCATCATATCAATATTCATACTCATTTATTACATTCCCCATACTTTACATTCCCCATCAATATCTCACTATATACAAAGTCACTCGTCTATTTCTCCACATCCTCGCTCAATACCTTTTCACTATCGATCTTATAATTACCATCAGCATCTTCCACCACAATACCTTGATCTTTCAAACTGGTGAACATATCTTGAGGAATCCAACCTCCGGTTGCAACAAAAGGACTGGTGAGGATCTCATTCTGGTACTCAATCAAGTCTTTCTCATGTTGTGCCAAGTAGGCATCATCATACTGAATAGGAAATTCAACATCTTCAGAATTGCATAATCCGTTACTCACATAAGCTTCCCACATAGCTTTCAATTGAATGATCGAATTTTCAATATACAAGTAATCCTTGGCATTCTTGAACTCCAACGCTTGTAAATATGGACTCTTCAATACCTTGATGTGAGGCGAGGCAATGGCAATCAAATCATGACGTCTAGCATTTAATGCCACTTCCCATAACCTCTCGTTTCTGGTCTTGTAGTACATGAATTGAAACTGTTGTTTGTCAACCTCATCTAATTCAGCGTACCCAGGAATATCTTCTTCCAAGTTGTACACTTTGGCTCCTTGATATGCCACGAATGATGGGTAGCTGGTCAAGATAAATGGTTTTATAGATGTATACTCAAAATCAATAAAGTATGGCTTGTCCTTGTTGTTGGAGTTGATGATCACATTCAACGGATCCAAATCAGCCAATGCCAATCTTGGCTTGAACATTTCTTCGTGGTTGAGAATAGAAGTCGACTTGGGGTTCAACAACTTTGTACTTATACTTTGAAGATTCTCGAATGTCTTGATTTGAAGGTTGTGTAATTGTTCAAGTTCCGGTTGTTGTTCACGTAAATGAACCAACTTAGTTCTCAAATTTTCTAACTCAAGATCAGCAATTGATTTGATTAATTCCAAAGGCTTGGATGAATCCCATGGGCCATTGTATTGATTGATTTGTTCAGCTCCCAACTTGTTCTTATTCTTACTGAACGATTTTTCGATACTTGGACCGATTCTCCATCTGTTTTTCAAGAGGGGATTCTCTTCATTATCGTAAGGAGCGGTTGCCTGATTGATAGGGGATACATCGTCAAAGAAGTACAAAGAACCGAACTTATTAAAGGTAATAGACAACGCCTTATCGTGGAAATCAGCAATAGGTTCAATTACCGAATTCAATTTGGCGTTGGTTTCTTCGCTATCTTCAGCCAAAGGATCCCACTTCTTCATCAAGAGATCTCCTTCAATGTATTCCATCAAAATGAACGGAGAATTCAACTGGTTGGTCTTGGAAGTTCCATAGGCAAGTACTTTGGGTACATTAAGTCCCAATTTCAAGCTAAGGAAATCCAAGGTTGCAACTTCCGACTTGATTTTTTGTTCAATAGCAAAATCCGATTCTAACTTATATGGAATTCTTAATACCAAGTCCTTGCCACTGGTGATGGTCACTTTATAAATTCTATGATGTTTTCCCTCATGAATACTGGCGATGGATTTGACACCCAAAGGTTCAGAATTTGCACCCAGTTTGCCCAATATTTCGCTGGACAAATTGTTGATCAATACAACAGAGCCATCGTCCCTTCTGAGTGGAGTTCTGATGAATGGCTCTCCGCTTTTGTCGATATTCTTGGTGTCTTGTCTGGTAAGGTTCAATTCTTGCACTAATTTGGTGATTCCTTCAATGGAAAAAACCGTTTCTCTTTGGGCTTTTTTCGCCTTATCATCATTCAACCATGAACCCCAAGTATACTGGAAGAACTTGCTTCTTTGGGGGTCTTTTTCATCGGATATCTTGGTATATATCTCTGTTGGTTCTGATTTCAAACTGGATTGGTATCTTTTGAATTGGACAGCGCTGGTTTTGGCAACTGGACCCGATTGGCTTTTCAATTTGCCAAGAACACGTTTGGCAACGGGTCTGGAGATTCTGGATAACATCCTGATACTTCTTTCGGTGAGTTGTGAATGAAGTTGATAGGCTTGGAATTGAAAATTCTTCGATATAGCTGGTGTGTGAGGTCACGTGAAAATCATCAAAATGCAACCAACTACTATGCCCCAGACTAAGGGAGTCATAGTCTTTAAATGAATGCCTATCAATAGCTAGCAAAAGAGGGTTTCAGTATCTGCTCTTAAAAAAGGGAGATTTTGTTTGTATTTGGAACTAGCGAGGCTCTTTTTTTCGATTATTCTCCTCAATTTTGCCGGTTTTCTACGGTACGAGAAACTTGGCACGTCCCTCCATAACAATTGCTGCTGCTTCTCTAGTCTATTCTATTGTTAATGAGTTATAAATTCGAATCGACGCTTCTTCAGTTGATATAGTTGTTGGGCAAAGCTGTCTTTCTTTTTGAATATGAAATTCGCTCGAACAATCGTGAAACTCGGTATTTCAATCTACCAATAGGAGTGGTTGACTCTTTAAAGGAGGGAACTCTCGTGGCCTCTTCGTATGATGGTATATTGGCTTCATCCTGAAGAATCTCATCAATTAGTTGTTGGTGAGCCATGAGGTCGAGTTCATCTCTACTGTGAGTCTGTTCTTCTTGAGAGAGCAGTTCGAGTGCTTGTTGGTACGTGGGAGGAATTAACATGACAAAACGAGCTTCAGGAAAAGAGTGGTTGATTCTTTTTGGATTCTTAGCAGGAGGCTTTAAATGGAGTGTGTCTTCAGTATTGAATACGGCAGGAATAGGACGAAATATCGTGTGAACATTTTGGGAAATAGGCTGCAAAATCTGGTATAACCTTAGATAAGCGCGAAGCGTAGTAGACTGTTTATTCCTAGAAACTATAGAAAGTAGAAGGCATTGGTTGGGCTGGAAAGCATAGAGTAGACGAATAATTGACTGCTTCCAGTACAATCGTACTTTCATTCAATTTACGTAATCGTGGTAATGATAATCACTTTTCGAATAGCAATGCCCCAGATTTTGAGAATCAGTTGATGGTCTCTCCGCTACAAACTTCTCAATTACGTCTACTCTTCACCTTCTTCAAGTCGTAATTCATTAGGCAATATAAAATACAAATAAATAAGCGTTGTAGTTTAGTTCAATAAAAAATCGGATTATATCATTACCAACACTCACTCTACCAAACAGGTCAATGATCTACTTCGTTATTTCCGAATAATTGTCTGTGTTCAACATCTCAATCTTTTCATTCAAAGTAATTGGAGGAGGAATATTGGCATCGTGAGCGAAATTCTTTTTAAATAAACTGGCTCTATTTTCCTTGGAAAACCCCGTATCACCATCACATTCAGCATCGGTAGTCTTGAATGAGACTTGGCTGTAGTTATTTTCTGAGTTGGAAGAAACGATTTCAGGGGGTCTTGTGGGGCTTTGAACTCCATCGGACTTGTAGTTGCTTTTTATGACATTATTGTTGACCTGTGCCAATTTCGATGGTGAGAGAGCTCCGGAAGTCTGTTGATGTTGTTGGTTTTGTTGTTGTTGTTGTTGTTGCTGTTGTTGGTTCCACATCATATTGGCTATGATCTTGCTGGAATAGGGACTGGGTCCGCTCCTGTGGAACTTCTTGCCTTCTATACCGTCTTTGGTTGCTGTCATTGATAAACACGAGGTGTTGGAATTACGAGAGACTGGTCTCGAGTTTGGTTCAGATGGTGAAGGAGGATAATCTACGCTGGGGCTTCTCAACAAGTCGGAAGCGTCATCTTCGCCCAGTTTGGGCAAATCGCTGCCGAAGGAAGCTGTGGATGTTGGGGAAGACAAGTGGTGTAGTTTGTGGCCAACCATACCGGTTTGATCCAAAAAGGACTTGGGAACACCCTCTGGCTTCGAGCCTACGCTGTAGTTGGATTCATGGCTGAATCTGGACGAAAGGTCGTCTTCATAGTCGTAAGATGGTGATTTTTCATCGAGATTGAAGTTCTGGGAGTGGTTGTGGTTGGGGTTGGGTAGGGAGTCTGATGGGTCGAAGTTGTCGTTTGAGCCAAGGTTGACTTTCCCACTGTAGATAGACTTGACACTGGCAGCGGGGTGTGACATGGTAAAGGATATTACACGAAGAGCTAGGCTGTTGTTTGTATGGAGATGGTACTATAATACAAGTCTCTTGTCTAGTCTTTTCTGTTCTTCTCTTGTCTTCTGTTGATTCTATTGACTACCCCCAATTTAGTTGCTTAACAATTGATGAGTTATCGAATATTCAGTTTCGCAGGATACTTCTCTCTTATATACTTTCTCCAAGTATTCAGGCACGGGTCTTGATTTGTTCACTTGTGTCTATTGCTACACTCTTTCCATCCAGCGTTATTGCCGGAGTCCCCAACCACCAGCCGCTTCCACGATCGATTGTTCGGTTACGTAATGTCTCCACTTTCCAAGTCACACTGGTCATCCCTCGCGTCCAGTTTTTGCAACCCCTTAACTGGTGATAATAACGGTTGGTCAAAGCAACGGCCTATTGTAACACGCGTGGGTCTGATGGCTGGGTCTGGTGGCTGGGTCTGGTGATGGTGGTATGCAGGCGTGTTGGTGTACCAATTTCTGCAATTATTGTGTAGTTTTGATGGAATTTGGGTGATTTTTCAGTAGGAGCTAACAAACGATAGAAGCACGGTAGGGAGGTCTAGACCATGGTCTGGTGCCGGTTAGTCAACAGTAACGCTACCACCTGATTGTTGATGCTTCTTGGATCAGGTTCAGCTCAAGCTCGTTCTGTCATATCCTTGGTGCTACTACATTGATCATCCTGATGGTATCACGTCAGTTAAAGTGTGGCCCATGCGCAAGGGTCTAATCGAAAGAAGGGTCTCTTAGGGTCTTTGCTTCTTTATACTTCCAAAGGATTCAATTGATAGACAGAACCACCATGACTTTGCCGTATCCTCGGATCGCTATCATTGGTGGAGGTCCAGCTGGACTCGCTACTGCCAGAGCACTAGCCCTCGAACCTGTCGAGTTCGTCCAAATCGACCTTTTCGAAAGAAGAAACCACGTTGGAGGAGTGTGGAACTACGATTCCGATAAGTCCAAGGTCAAGCCGCCTGTTCCCGCTACTTCCAATAAGGAGAAGGAACTTCTCGATCCTGACGGTGGATACGAGTCTCGGTTCGTCTCTCCCATCTATAACCACTTGGAAACCAATCTCTTGAAGAATGTCATGGAATATCACGATTTCCAGTTCCCAGAGTCCGATCCAACCTTCCCGTCGAGACACCAGGTGTTGCTGTATGTCCAGGGGTATGCTCAGACTTTGCCTGAGGAAGTCAACGTTCATTTGAATGCCAATGTCATATCTCTTCATAAGACGACCGATTGGGAGCTTGTGACAGAAGATCTAGCTGGTACCGTTATCAACACCTATCATTATGATGCAGTGGTGGTTGCAAACGGACACTTTGATGCTCCGTACATCCCCGATGTTCCCGGCTTGAAGGAATGGCATTCGATGGATATTGACTCCATTAGTCACGCCAAATACTTCAATGATCCTATCACCTATAAGAACAAAAATGTGCTTGTGGTCGGGAACTATGCCAGCGGAATCGATATCTCAGTTCAGTTGTCAGCATACGCCCGAAATGTGTATGTTTCAAGCAGAGATGTTACCAATACCCCCATCCTTCCAGGTCACAGAGCCATCCATATAGGCTTGATCAATAGGTACGACTACCATAACTCGAGGTCCATCCATCTCGCTGACCAAACCATTCAAGGGATTGATGAGATTATCTTTTGCACGGGATATCTTTATAGTGTTCCATTCCTAAACCCTGAATCAGATTTGATTACTGATGGTCAACAAATCCACAATATCTACAAGCAAATATTTTCTGTTGAAGATCCAAGTCTATCGTTTGTCGCCTTGAACAAAAATGTCGTTCCATTCCCGTTGGCGGAATCCCAGGGTGCTGTGATTGCCAGGGTTTATAGTGGCAGGTTCAAACTTCCTGGAGTCGACGAAAGAAGAGAACTGTACCTCAAAGAATTGCACGAAAAGGGTGCCGGTAAACAATTCCATGCGTTGAATTATCCAGCCGATGTAGAGTATTGCAATGAATTGAACACCTTGATTGAAGAACAGGGATTGCAACACCAGGGATTGGTTGCACCCAATTGGAGCAAAGACAAGGTCCAAGGGAGAGAAAAGAATAAGCAAATCAAGGATGCTCGGTTTGCTGAGTTGGTGAAGATAGTGAATAGGAAGTGGGAAGAACAGCAGAAAGGAACAAAAGAAAAAAGTCTAATGGCTCAAATATTCTGGTTCCTTTAAGGTTTTTAGTGCCCTTTGGTTCGTTCCCAGCATAGTCGCACACTAAATTATCACCACTTTTTAACAATTGATACTACTATTGTTTTCCTATACTTTCATTGAATAGAGCCACAAATAGACGAAAAGTAATATGAATAGTGGTAGCGATATTGAAACTGAACAGTCACAGGCGTTGATCAAACAACTTGTGTCTGTTTCCTTGTTTTGCATCGGTTTTCATCGCAATCTTTTTGCCAAAAACAACTTTACCAACCTGAAATTGGTACCCTATGACGAAGCTTCATGGAAAGATAGAAACAAGGTACTCAATAGCCAATCCAACTACAAGGACAATTGCGTACGTGTCAAGCGACTCATTCGAGGAATCAGTTCAAATGCTGATATGTTTCTCGATTGGATTGATGATTCCATTTTTGCAGCCATTTCAAAAAAGTACTTGAAAGCTCTTCAGTTATCGATTTATTTGGATCCAAACAAGCCACAGGAGTTGATTGAAGCTTACGTGTTCACCTTTGATTATTTTAACAATAATATACTGGTTTCAAGTAATGCTGGTGGTACAATCGAAATGAAACGCAACCACTCAGCCCGAGAAAAGATTCTCAAGATTATCTCGAAAGTGGTGAGTTTGACACAATCCTTCGACAGTTTACCAGAGGAGAGGTTTGCCTCAATGAGGCTTCTAATGAATGACAGTTGTCCCAAAGAATATCTGCCGCCTCTATTCAGTGATTCGAGTGTGCTAAAAACTCCCCGAATCTACGTGGATGACTTTTATTTGCAATCCAAAGTAAGTGAACTAACAACGACAAACCATTTTGTGGGACTACAAGCTATATCGAATGCATCTCTAACCTCAGATTTGGGCAATTCAATTGACGGAACTCTCATAGATCCATTTGACCTAGCTGAAACAGAAAATACCCAAACCTCTGTTAGCCCAGAACTCCAATACCATACCATTAATCTACCAAGTTTTGACCCAGCAGAACTACCTGATGATAAGTTATTGGATTCGTTGATGAGAGGTGATAAAACTAAACATTATTCTCAAGGCCACGTAATCACCAATCCTAGATATCTTAGTTGTGAATCTGGATGTTTACTACTTGAAAATTTTGCGGAATGTTTGATGTGTTCCAGGTTGGTAAATCTATCATGCTACGGATATAACATGCCAACGGGGTTGGAGCAAATTGAATGCTATACTTGCTTGTTAGGGGAACAATTCGACCCTGATTTGTTGCTCTTGATGAGGTTAAGATATCTACTTGAAAGAATTTTAAAGGCTGAAGACTTCCCAACCACAGAAAATGTGTACCATATGTTCCAATTGAAAATCGGGAATCCTAACCACGACAGAATTGTACTCCAAGTATACCAAAAATTATTTGAAGATGATCTTATTTCAATATTGAAATTCCCATTGATTGACGAGATAACTGGGGGTCTTGAACGTGGATGTGGGACACTTGAGCCGATGTCTGAAGGATTCTATATAAGATACCTTGGAATTCTAGAGCTTCAACACCAATATTTCATTGGCTTCAATCCACAGTTGCAAAGAAAGAGATGGGATGTGGAAAAGATATATTTTTCGTCAAATGGGAATAAAAAGTCCAGAAAGCTAGTGAACTCTAAATTGCAAAAATTCAAGGAGTCAAGAGCAAAATACGAAGAAGACAGATCTAAAGTAAAACTTTTGTATTCAAATCAGAATAGCACAGCACGTAATTAACCTTTCTAATCTGACGACATGCTATCTAGATGAAAATTTGCAGCCTATACCTCTTTAAACCAATATAATTGCGAGAGCCGTCCCACTTGGGCATTGTTACTTGCAGAAACGGTTTGGAGGTCTAGTTCTGTCTGAGCAGGAACCCACTCTGTCCACTTCCCTTGCTTTGATTCGGCGGAGTATCAACTTTACTATTCTACGCTGGGAGAATGGGATTGGTTTCGCTAGTAAGCTACAGGGAACAATACAATCGTGGCTCCACAGCCATACTTCCTGTTTCAATAATAATGCGTTATGGTTTCATTTTGATATTGCGAGCAGAGTAAGTATGCGCCCTCTTTAAGGGCTCTATAAACATATAGAGATATTTTTAATGGGGGTAATCCGTACCGCAGCCAGACTCCTTCGTCACATGTCCAAGTGAATTCTCCACACAAATAAAGCCACCATCTTATGACCCACAACGATTTCTAAAACCACAACGGGATCATTATATAAGAGTCCCAATTCCACCTCCTTCTTTTAACGAAATTCTTAGGACGGACATTGAGTACATCAAGGATTGGATTTGGTACAATTGATACGATAACTTTCATAGCGTCAAATTCACACTAACAAGTTTAGTCTACAAGAGTTGAGTCAATTCCTTGAGATCTCAATTTTTATTCAAATTATACTCCAGCGGGTAGTCGAACAATCTCACTTGACTGAACATGTGGAGCTTAGTCAAAAGTAGCTCCAAAGTATTGGCAGTTCTTCAACTTTTAGCCGTCCTGAATGCGCATTATCCACTTAAATGGGAACATACTGCTGAGGAAATCCATGAACTTACCCACAAATTGATCCATGAAACTGTTAGCTTCAACGATCATATTGCTTCATTGGTTAATGATGTCAGCTACGAATCTGTTCTTTTGCCATACATCAATTTCGATAACAAGCACGAAGGTTTGATCAGACAATTGTCATTCTACCAGTACGTTTCACCAGATGCTGAAATTCGTGAAGCTTCAAGAAAATTCACTGAAAGGTTCTCCGAGCAACAAGTCAACCAATCCTTGAGAGAGGACGTTTATGAAGTTTTGAGTAAGTTGCAAACCGAATTAGGTACTGATATTGGAGATGGTGATATTCAATTTCAAACTAATCACCACAAGATTTTGCCTGAAGACGCAAAGTTCTTGAATGAGTTGATTCAGTCCTTAGAAAAAACCGGTTTAGGTTTACCAAAGAATGAACGTGCCCAGGTGTTGGCATATATTCAAGAATTGAATTCCCTCAGCTTGGAGTTTTCAACCAACTTGAACGAGGAGAGTGCTTTTTTACTTTTCACAGAGGACGAATTACGTGGGGTTCCGGGTCTTGAATCGTATGAGCAGGTTCAAAAAGATGGCACTACATATTACAAGGTGACTAACAAGTACCCTTCAATCAATCCGGTGTTGGACTACGCCGATATTGAAGCAACTAGAAGAAAAGCTTATATTGCATACAACAACAGAAACCCGGAAAATCAGGCTATCGTAGAGAAATTGGTCGAGACCAGATTTAGATTGGCTAAGGCATTAAACCTTAAAAATTTTATTGAATACAACTTCCAGGAAACTTTGGCTAAGAAAGAAAGTGTGGTTAAACATTTCGTTGACGACTTGATCCATGCATTCATTCCTTCCGGTGAAAAGGAATTGAAAGAACTTCGAGAATTAAAGAACAATAGCGAAGTTTTCAGTTGGGATGTCAGGTACCTCCAAACAGCACTTTTGAATAATAAATACCAGGTCAATCAAACTGCTATCTCTGAGTATTTTCCCGTTGATGAGACAGTTGACAATGTATTAAGTGTTTACGAAACAGTCTTCGAATTAAAGTTTACGGAAGTGATTGAAAACCGTCAAGTTTGGCATGAAGATGTCAAGCAATTTGCTGTTCACAATTCTAATGGTGGTTATGTTGGTACAATCTATTTGGACTTATATCCAAGAGATAACAAATACGGACACGCTGCTAATTTCAACATTCATCCAGGATACGAAGATAGAAGTGGATTGAAGAAGTCCGACTTGGCATTCAACGTACAAGGTAAAACTCCTGAAATATTTGTATTTGGAGATGAATCAGAGAACTTACACCACTACCATCATCATAACAGAGTATTTCCAGTTACTGCGCTTGTCACTAACTTCCATAAGAAAACTGCTGATAAGCCAGCTTTGTTGACTCATGGAGAGGTGGTCACATTTTTTCATGAATTGGGGCACGGAATCCATGATATTTTAGGATACACTACCAATGCCAGGTTTCATGGCACCAATGTTCCCCGAGACTTTGTTGAAGCACCATCTCAGGCATTTGAATTCTGGGCTTGGGAAAAGGTTGTACTTCAAAAGCTCACGACCCACTACTTAACTGGTAAGCCATTGGATGATGAAAGCATTGATAGATTGATCGAGTCCAAGCATTCTACTGGCGGTCTTTCGGCGTTGAGACAATTGCACTTTGGATTGTTTGACCATAAGGTCCATAGTATTGCAACAGAAGAAGCATATGAGGCATTGGATATCAAGTTCTTATGGACCAGTCTCAATTACAACGTCACCTTAACAGGCACTGATGGTGAAGAAGTTCTTGGATACGGAAACTTTGGACATATTGGAGGAGGATACGAAGCATTGTACTACAGTTACTTTTATAGTGAGGTTTTTGCTGATGATATCTACTACTCTTTGTTCAAAGGTGACCCATTGAACCCAAATCAAGGCCATAAGTACCGTGAAACGGTCTTGAGTAAAGGAAATTCTGAGGATATCTTGGAGAACTTGACCAAGCTTTTGGGTAGAAAGCCCAACACGAAGGCTTTCTCTGAAGAGCGGGGCTTGAATATTTAAATTCAAGCAAGTTGGATGGAATTCACTAAACTTGAATATATGCATTTTCGAACAGAATGTAAGGGGTGAGTAGGAGACAAAGAAGGAAAACCGTATAATGGCTGCAAAAAGAGTATCAGCGTAGATACATAAGATCTAACCCACGATGGAAAGCTAAAAACATAAAAGGTTTTCTTACGGATCAGAGATAAAGTTTACATTATAGCTAGGGTCTAACATGTACTATCTATTCACTTTAGTGATAGTTTCTTTCATCGTTTAATTGGAACTACTTCGAAAAGTGTATACTATAGAATGTCGCTCGCGACATTCGATGACATTCCTCTAAATGCGACATTTGACGACTCTTTAAAAAATAGTATAATGAGATGAACCTCACATTTAAGCACGTCTTTCTCAACCACCAACCACTCAAAATACATCCAAATAACCGCATAATACACGTAGCATGTCACAAAGTATAATACTACCAGGGGACGTGCTTTCCATTGAAAGCGAAGGCGTAAAAACCAGCATAGGACCCGGAATCTACAAGAATCCCAAAACCCAAAAAGTTGTACCAGCATCAGCAGGAGTGTTGAAGACCAAGAGCAACAAGAAAAACACCAATCAGGTGATCTACATCGAGTCCAATTCCAAGAGATATATTCCACAAGCAAACGACTTCGTGATTGGGATTATAGTGGGAGTGATTGGAGAACAGTACAAGGTACAACTCCAGGACTTCTCCACCAATGTGTTGTTGTCCATGATGGCGTTCCCCAATGCTACCAAGAAGAACAGACCAAATTTGAAGAACGGCCAAGCAGTTTATGCGCGTGTGTCGCAGGCCATTCCGGAAATCGACGTTGAACTCGAGTGTATTGATCCTAATACTGGGAAAGAAGGAGGGTTTGGATTATTGGATGAATCAGGGTACATCTTTGATGTCAACTTGAATTTTGCCCGGGAGCTTCTTTTCAACCCCAACACCGTGTTTTTGGAGAAATTGGCTTCGAGATGTCAGTTTGAAATTGCCGTAGGAATCAACGGGAAGATCTGGATCAAGTGTGGTGAAGGCTTGAAGCTTGCTAAGGAAGAGAGCAGTACTAATGATGACGATGATGACGATGAAAAAAGACCAAGTGTGAATGTGAAATCGAGTCCGAATTCGTACGTCAAGGATTTAAAGGCTACGTTGGCTGCATCTAGGTACTTAACGAAGTGTCAAAGTGTGAGTGTAGAAGAGATAGATGGAATATTGGAGGAGGCATTCAGATCGCAGTAAGGGAAACAGAATAAGGGTGGACGAAAGAATGAATAGAGAACGGGAAAAAGAATGGAAGAGAAAGAGTGGAATATTCGAGAGCCAGTCAAAACTTGAAAAAGAACATTAATGGGCAAAATAATACCGATATACGTCTGAAATCCAAATCGAACGTATTCAGTCCAGCGGATCGATATTTTTCTCAAAATGATCAGTTATGTTCCAAGTTTAGGCTTCTAGTGTATGATATCTAGCTATATAGACTACTAAAAGGAATATCATTATAGACGTAAATGATGAGGAAAAAATTTGAAACGAACTTCATAGTGAAGCTTTCAAACGATACTTATCACCTATTAGTCGTAGTTGCCCTTTGGAGGTGGAATGTTCTCTCCAATCCCTTCGTCCACTTATTCATCCTTCCTCTTCATATTGTCTCTGGTTACGTCACCAAAATCTCCGATGCGATGAAAAAAAATTATCAACACCAACCAAACCGGTGGCACCTTTGAGTCCATCAAGCACCGTCTATCAGTGGGAATTTTCAGCAAAAAGTGGTATCATAGCATTACCCTTATCTTCACCAACATATTCAGCTTTGAAACAGGTTCAAGCTCGCAAAAATGACCACTTTGGAACCGGTTGCAAAACCTCCCAAGCTCGACGCCAACCAATTGGCAAGACAACGCAAAAAGATCGAGAAAGACAGACGTCGAAAGCAATACGATGATCTCCAGGTCCAGGGAACCAACAACTCGTCCATCGTGTCGAAAAGATCGGTGGAAATGCTCTATACCAAGCAGTTGAACCCGGATATGGGAGAATGGTTCAAGTTCTTTGTCGCCAAACCAAAGAGAAGGTCTCCTGCTATCAACAGAGGATACTGGATAAGAATGGAGTCCATCAGACAGATGGTGTTGCGTATTGCTGCCAAAAACGAGGGTAAACGCATCAACGTAATCAACTTGGGGTGTGGATTTGATCCGTTACCCTTTCAATTATTGAGCACATTCAAAGGAAGTAAAGAAAAAGTTGATATGAACTTCTTGGACTTTGACTATCCGGAATTGGTACAGAACAAACTACGGATGATCCGGGAAGCAGACGAGATCAAGCAGTTGATCCAATACGATACCGACGATGTTTCCACCATCGAAGATTCGTCCAAGGCGTTGAATATCGTGTTATCTACTGCTAATTATAAGCTTGTGGGATGTGACTTAAAGAATGAAAAATTGTACGAAAGACAATTAAATTACTTATTACAACAAGATTCGGTCAATATCTTCATTGCAGAGGTTTCTTTGGCTTATATGAAACCAGAGTTTGCCAATCCTATCGTCCATCTTTCAGGGAAAGTGAACAACTCTCATTTCGTCATTTTGGAACAGATTCTTCCAGATACAAAGCACAACGCCTTTGCCCAGAAGATGATGTACCACTTCGACCATTTACGGTCGCCATTACAGTGTGTGGAAACGTACCCACTTGCTCAAGACCAGATCAATAGATTTAAGCAATATTATCCGCATGTCGAATTAAGTAATCTTTTTGGAAACTGGATGTCATTGGTGGATGAAGAGACCAGAACAAAAGTTGCTGCCATTGAAACTTTCGATGAATGGGAGGAGTTCATTATTTTCTGCCAACATTACGTGATTGTACACTCGACCAATATGGAGGGACAGATGATATATGTGGAAAACGACGAGCAGCAGCCAGAGAAATTCGAGGTGGATGGTGCTGTTAAATTCTCGTTGGATTCGACCCAACAGATCCAATTGAAGTTTCCTGCCGTCGAATCTTCGGGTGACAAGATCTACATTCATGGTGGACTTGACCAGACTAGAACCGATAAGCTTTTGGTGTACGAGAAAGGCAAGACCAGCGAGGTGAGTGAAGTTGAAGGAGAGGGTCCTAGCGCCAGAATGTGCCATACCATGACTGATGTTGATGGTAGTCTTTTTGTTATAGGAGGACGGTCCAGACCCGGGGTTTTCCACGATGATGTGTACCGGTTGCAAAATCTGCAATGGAGCCGGTTGGAGAGCTTACCCACCGCTCGTTCTCGACACAGTGCAGTTCGAGTCGGCAACAAAGTGATGGTGTTTGGAGGGTTGCAAACGGCGACAGGCGACGTCTTTTCAATGGTTGATAGCGAAGGAAGCCATCCATTGAAGGTGGTTGGAACGATTCCCAATTTGGCCAGCAGTGCTATGGCCCACAACGGCCGGTACGGGGTCATTGTGGGGGGCATGGAAAACACAGACCATCCTTTGGTCAATTCTACGGTGTACAAGTTTGTGGTGGAGCATGATCAAGTGGTTGTTAGTGCCATCGCAACGCATCGTATGTTTGAGAGGATTGGAGCCAAGTGTGTGTTGATGGGAGACAAGATGGTGTTGATTGGAGGCATCTCGCCCACCAGGATCTTTGGGCGGTTTGACCAGGTAGTGACGGTGGATTTGAGCGCCAATACAAATTTTGCACCCATCGCCAAAGACGTAGTGATAAAGGCAGTGGAGGTGCCGCAAACGGTTTATGAGGCCCAGCCCCCAATCTTGATCGGATTCGGAATATCTGGGGTAACAGGGGCACCTGAGCCGGAGCGGGTCCAGGTCCAGATCCTAGGCGGAGGAGGGGTGTGTTACTCGTTTGGCAGTTGCTACAATAGTGTATACCTGTTAGAGGTTGAAGTAGGGAAGCAGTAGTGTTGCAGCCGTGAATGAATAGAGAAAGGGAATAGATGCGAACCAGGGGCTAGAATGTTCGAGAACACTGGCGAAGATGTTTGAGAACGCCTTCGTTTCTCGAACGTTTCTCAAGTTTTGTAGTAATTATAGACATCTTTAGGATCAGGTGTTTAGAATTATAATCACAAGGTATCCGTGGCGTGATGTACTGGTCAGATCCGGGGGGTCCGGTCGTTCCGGATGGACAGACCGGTGTTACGCGTTCGTATTAAGTTTCCGAGACACCCGCATATTTGCGCGTTCGCAACCAATTTGGTGCGTTTTAGGGAGAAGTGGGATGGTATCCTGCACACGGCGCCAAGTCCAGCGAGGTCATCGAGAAGTCGTAGAGTAAAGTAACGAGAGCAATGCGACGGTGGAATTGCAAAAAGTTGGGCGGTCATGGTTAAATTATTGTTGTGTTACTTCAGCAGACGAAGGCTGAAAAGTGAGGGTGTCGCTGGCCGTCTGTCATTATTGCTCACTACCAGCGATCGTCGCTACTATCCCGGGACCAAAATGTCGCATTATGTACTGTGCCTAGCCAGTGCTCATTAGTGACGATCGATCCTTGATTGAGTGTCCCTGCGGAATGATAATGCGACTCGTAATAACACGCGTTGCGACATCTAGTGACACTGTAGCACCACTATGGGGCTGTCCAAATGTCACCTCACAGTGTCAGTTAGAATAGGCACCTTTAAAGAGGCAACTAGCTGGAATAGGCAACTCTCTTCCGCTTTCTCTTCTTCCTGCCCTCCCAATTTCCTCTCTTTTCCCCCTGCTCCTTTCCCCTATTTCTCCATTCTCTCTCCCTTTCTTCGCAGTGATTTTTCACTTTTCACCTCATCTCCACCGCCAGTGACCCTATAACAGTCGAAGCTTCCCGTCTCGAAGCTTCCAGTCCCTGTCTAAACCTCCGTAAGCCCC
>JAJMGU010000019.1:157383-284686 GCA_030582675.1 Suhomyces sp. yHQL142
CCCACACCCTAGGCATGGCTTTACCACTCACACTGGCCTCTGCTATGGACAGGGAACAGCAGACGTCCATGCTGGGCTCCCCAGACCCCGCCGACGGCCTTTGCGCCCCCAATTCGCCCCGTCGCCCCGAAAACCGGGGGCCAAACCCCCCTACGACTCCCTCTACAACTTCATCATCTACCACCAAAGGACTAGAACCAGGAACAGAACCAGGAACAGGTCATAAACCTACCACCAACGAGTCCCCCTACCGGCCGCCTCCCGCGTTCGACACCCCCTCCCCCCTCAAACACTCGCCGTCGTTCGACCTGCCCGTCCCCCGACTGTCCTTCACCTATGGCTCCACCCTGTCAGACATCCCCCTTTCCATGAGGTTCATCCACAAGCCCAGCAGGTCGAAACAGCTCCTCGAAAAGGCGGCCGACCGCACCAGAGAGAACTCGATCAGCAACCGCCATTTGGAAGAAATTCTCCACGAATCGTCCCAGTCCCAAAATCACCCAGGACCACTGGCTTCCGAGTCCATCTCAGGTCTGCCCTCCGGCTCAGGATCACCAGACCCATCCCTGCTGCCGGAATACAAACTCGTCCGCAAGAAGTCGGGCGAGGTGTTGAAGCCGTCGCTAAAGGACTCGTCGCTGGCGTCGTATTTCTATGGCAAACGGTCCCAGTCGTTGCCCACCACCCCCACGTACAAACAGGTCCATTTTGGAGGCGGTGAAGACGTCCGTTACTTCAAGAAAAAGGACAAGCCCAACGCGATCTCGGCGCTGAACTCGCCCACCCTCGAGGCGTCGGAGGTCCGTTTCCGGAACATCAACCTCGAGAGTGAAGACGACTACGAAGACGACGGTGATGGAGAAGACGACGACGACGACGACGACGACACCTTGGACGACGACGACGAGTACCACAAGTTCAGTCTCAATGGCTCCCACGGAACCACCAGTTACCCCAAACCGTCCCCGGACCCCATCACTTGGCAGCTCAAACTCCTCAACTTTGCTCCCTTGTCGTACACCAAACGCGTTAAGGAGGACACCCCGGTGTTTTTGGAACGATTGTTCATCACCATTGACAAAAAGTATCTCCTCGGCCACATTGCAGTCAAGAACATGGCGTTTGAAAAGCATTTGAGCGTACGTTACTCTCTCGATGACTGGTTGACTATCATTGAAATACCCACCACCTATATGCCAGAGAGACCCGATATCTTGAAACATAATAATTACGATAGATTTACCTTCCAGATCCCGTTGGATAGTCTCTTCAACAGTTTCAGATTGAACAACCAACAGAATTCAGACGGGTCTGCATCTAAATACAACGCCCAGGAGAGAACTTACCTGTTATGCATCAAGTACAACACCAATAGCGAAGAGTTTTGGGATAACAATAACTTCAGCAACTACACCATCAAACTCATCAAATCCATCGCCCACCAAAGTCAATCGTCGGCCATGATTAAAGCCCATAATAATAAGCCCAAGTACTCCTCGTCGTTCCTCAAAAGAAGAGTTTCCGACTCCCTGATCGATTTGGCGGCCCACAAGAACCCCCACACTGAGGAACCAACCAAGGAGAAGAATCCAATCAACAATGCCTCCTCCATTTATAACCACGACAACTCATCGTCGGATATCAACGATTTTGTCAAAAATAATTACTATCTCTCCTCGCCCCTCCTCTCCTCATTTCATACCCAATCAAACACCAAGGACGAAGTGGACGATCCCAACACCAATAACGAAAACTACCTCAATGATTCCAAAAAGCCCGTGTTCAGTCCTTTCAACGATACATCTGGTAATAGGGACAACGCTCCTCCATCGCCTACCCCGAAGTATAAACACAAGTTCAACCTGACAAATGCCAATCTTTTGAACAACCCCAACCCCAACTCTGCTCAGACCCCACAAGAGCAAAGTGATAACAAGAAGAGAAACCAGAAGAATGCAATGGACCAATCGGCCTATAAACAGCTCTTGGACAACTACTGTTTCTTTTCATCTCCTACGGATGATAAGAAATCGGAGTCCGATCAGCCCGAAGGCTCCAATACGTCATCATCTTCGGGGCGGGACTTATCGTCGTACCCTGCTCCTAATAGAGAACCTTATGCCGTATCTTCGTTTCTTGGAAAATAGAACAACAAACGATAAAATTAGAAAACAACCTAATTCATGGGTGCAAAATCAAAAACCTTTCGTTTTTTTTTTACTGTACATACAATGACCATCGTCAATAAGTGTCACATACAACCATCATCTTCAATGACTGCTTGCATTATTACAATGTCCGAAGGTTTGGATTTACATTCAAGGACTGGTTGTTCTAGAATCATTTATTAACGTTGTATTTTATGTTGAACACCCAGTCATTTTTGCAGTTTCCCGATTCAATGTTCTGGACTTCCTCATTCGTTTGCCTAATTATCATATCATCGTTTTCACTATTGGATAACCGCAATCACCGATCACTATTGATGGATACCAATCCAGGTGGTAAAACCATCCATTCTACATGCCTTGCTGTCTCCTCTAGGGCACCTAATACTCAGGATGCACAATTTTTGATTCTTCAGTTCAGTTCGACTGCCATTATAGGCATATTTCACATTGGTTCTTGGTCTTGTCACTCTCATCTGGCAATTATATATTTGTATACTGTTACCGAAAGTGAATATTATACATTATAAAGACGCGTAAACTTATTCTACTCTGTTGATTACTATAGTTAATTAATTTATTACCCAATATTACCCATTATATATAACGATTGTATTGACCTGGTTGGTCCCTCTATGGTATAATACACGAAAGTGGATCTGATCCAGTTATTTCATTTCACACTCACTTTCACTTCAACTTCAACGTCAACTCTCCATTAAATAATATTACATCGTATCATTCCTCTTCTTTTTCTTTTTTTTTCTTTTCTTCTCTTCTTCTTGCTCCTTGATTTCGATCATCCAATTACTCAAAACAATACATCTTGACTAACCCATTCTCTAATCCTGCTGCGAATCGAGAATCACTCAATCCAACACAACTCACTGATGAGTTGTTGGTATTGGCAAACGTGTGGAGACACTTACCGTTTTGTAAATCCCACACTTTGATTGATCTATCGTGAGATCCACTAATGATTCTAAATGTATCGGCATTGATAGACCACACTCCTTCAATATGTCCGAATTGTGTTCTGATACACTTTCCAGTCTTCACAGACCATAACTTGATGGTGTTATCCAACGAACAAGTAATTAAATGAGTCGGATAGTTAGGATTTTCTGAAAATTCCGAGGAATTAGTAGCTTCCTCGGAAGTAGCCTCTTCTACAGCAGAAGCACCCTCGGGTTCTATGTCGTTCTGGGTGTTTTCGTTTTGGTCTCCGTCGTTGTGACGTATAGAAGTCTCTCGGTCACTCTCGCTGCCATCTTCAATCAATGTTTCCTTGTAAGTGAATGGAATAACACATTGGACTTGTCCCAGGTGGCCATTGTTGTCCATTCCACCAAAGATTCTCAAACACTGATTGCTTTGCAAATCCCACATCCTGATAGTCGTATCATCGGAAGCACTAAAGACGGTGTTGGAAGAAGGATGGATCTTGACACAATTGACCCAGTCAGTGTGACCTCTCAAAGTGTAGCAAGTTCTTGAATCTACATGCCAAACCTTGACGGTGTGATCTGCTGATCCAGAAACAATGGATTTGTTGAAAAAATCAACAGAAACAACGGAATCTTCGTGCCCTCTGTATGTGGCAATACATTGGCCAGTATGGTAATTCCATACCTTGATAGTTGAATCTAAACCTCCGGTGATCAATTTCTGCGAATCAAAGGCCAACGACCGTACCCCTTTAGTGTGTCCGGTCAAGGTTTTCAAACATTCACCGGTGTCTACTTTCCATATTTTGATGGTTGCATCGTATGATCCAGTCATGAGATATTTTCTGTTAAATTGCAAGCATGTTACTCCATCCGTATGGCCTCTAAATGTTTTGACTGAGTAAATACCCTTACGCCAGTTCTTTTCCAACTTGTATCTTTCGGAGTATACCGATTTCCAGGGTCTTCTTCGTAACTTGGGTTTGGGTTCGTCTATCTTTGCTCTCTTTGTATCGCTTTCTCCGCCACTTGAGGGTTGAGCTTGGCTTTGCAGTGGTGTTTGTACAAGAACTTGCGCAGAGTCCGCCGAACTTGATCCTTCCAAGGGCGCGGTGATTGTGACTCCGTTGTTGTTCACTTCTTCGATTTTTCTCTTGAGAATAGGTTTGATTTCGTCGTCGGTCATTTCTCTTGCTCTCTTCATATGCATAAGGGGTAATCCCCATCCACAATTGGGGCACTTTCTATCGATATGTTGTTCACACATATGATGCCATACTCTGTCATCATCTGCCAAGGCCTTCCATTTTCTGGACACTTGGGCGGCGTAACATAGCGAACGACAGTCCAAGTAACATAAGATTTTGAGGGAAATTTCCATAGGTAAAGTGCTGATGAAATCGATCCGGATCAATGATGAGACTTCTTGGGAAATGTATGACAACTGGGGGAAACAACACTGGGATAACAAACCCTGTAGAATCAATTCACGATGTTGCAGTGGGGATGCACTGAAAATGGACCACACGTGAGTGATGGCTTCCTGGTCTCTGCTGGGGAGTTTATCTAGATTGGATTGGATTTTTTTCATTCGGGCCTCATCGGTGGATTTATTGCAGGTGATCTCTGGGTTATGTCTGTAGCAGTATTTGTGGAAGTTATCCTTGGGAATTTTGGACTGGTCATTGATGTGTTTGACAAGGAAAGGTGTAACCACCAGGACCTCATGTTCTGTTGAATTCGGGGGTGGAGGGGTCACCAACTTGTTGTAGGGGGTTGTTTCTTGGTTACTGATGAGACTCGACATGGTGGTGACGTTTTCGGTGCTGGACCCGCTGGACGTGGTGACTGAATGTTTATCGGGATGGTTTCGAGGACCCACATTGAGGTGATGGAAGGGGGTGGAGGACGGCACGGAATCGTCAACGTACACGCCGACGTTGGTGGTGGAATCGTCCCCATGGGAGTGGGTATGGGAAAGTGAGCCTAGCACTCCAAGTCCAAGGCCACTGGCAGTGGAGGTGGAGGCAGGGGTTGGAGCTGTTTGGGGGCCCAGGTGGGAACCTGATGCTGAGTTTGAACGGCCGGAATGCGTGCCCGCCGACGAGGTCACCGCTAGTATCGACTCGTAGTTTCGGGAGACCGTTCCATCATCTTTGGGCGTACAGATGTCCTGTAAGTTCATGAGTAAAGGATCAAAAGCCACGTAGTGAGATGGGGTGGAAGGGCAGTCTAGAGCACTAAAGTCACTGGTGGCAGGGGATAGCGGGGGAATATGATAGGGGATATAGCCTAGACGGGGTCTGGTCTATGGAAGGACTGGTCAAAGTGGAGATTCTCAGGAAATGGCAGTGGCACACTGAAGAAGTAAGAAGAGTTGGGGTAGTTATATATATATATATAGTTAGCAGACGACACCACAGTTTTCCGGGTCGTGCGCGCGGTCAAAAGGTGACACTCCAGCCCTGCCCCAGCCGATTATCAACCACTGACTAATACTTTTAGAGAACCGAAAGAGTAGACGATGTTGGGTGTTTCTTTTCTTGAAGGTGTTTCTTTTCTTGTGCCAAAGTTTGGCTTTCTTCGTCGTCTCCACTTTTACTTGAAATAAAGGAATGGTGGTGGAGACTCTCTATCGCTCTTCACCATCAAAGACAATGTAATTGTGGGTGACATCAAACTACTACTACCAGTCTTTTAGTAGCACTACTACTGCTACTATTACTACTAAACAATAACAGCTCTTTTCTCGGCTCATTAACCCCGTGCTTTCTCACAATCCTCTTTAGTCATCTCTCCCTCCTCCACTCAACTTTGGGCTTCCTCTCGGAGTTCTTCTTCTCCCTCCGACCTCTTCATCTCAATTTTTCACATTTTTCACCCATCTTGTTACCCATCCTTATCTCTATAAACAAAGCCTCGCCGTCTACGTTGCCATCCCACCGTCGTCTTTTTCTATTGTACCACCTGTTCCTTACTCTATTTTGTAGCCCTCGACTTCCATCGCATTGTATGTCCTAACTGTGGCACGTAATGCCTTTGAAAATTTCCCCTTTCAGAACCGTGGCACCTCTCCTCCAAGCCTCTTGGTCGTAGTCTTGGCTTCAGCCCCGGCCCGGGTCGACCTCAGCCTGAACTTTACCCGTAGCCTTGCCTCTAAATGGCTTGGTGCCTTAATTTCTCTTGACTCTTCTACTATCTCTCTGCTAAAATAATTTATACATCGCTACAGAAATTCCCTAAAAACTACTAAGCTGGTCCAATATGCATAGATGACGAGATACGTGCAGTTACGATGCGTTATGTGATTTGAACCCAATTCAGGCCTGGTTTACCTTGCCTTTTCTGCTTCGTTAGGTATGGGGCCTGGCATTGTCACGGCACGTGCTGCTGGGTCATCGCTGCTCTTTATCACACGTGATTTTTCACCCCCGAAATGGGCCGGTTTTAGATTTCCGACCACGGAGCTCACGTATGAACGGCCACCACAACAAGAGAAAACTTATCAAAGGGAAAACTAATTGAGAACTGACCTAAACTATCTACTAAACTTAATGATGCTTTTTGGACTTTTTAAAAAAATCTGGAACCCCTTAAATACTTATCTCGTGATATCCATATATCCAGTCACGTGCTAATATCTTCACTAATCGTATATTGAAATATAAAGTACTTAAAGAGGAAAAGGCAGTGGGAACGATAGCAAGAATCCAAAAGAATTGATTTGGATACACCAAACAAAAATCAACTTTAAAGTTTCTAATTTTTTATTATACTTGAAATAAATCACAATTATTATAATTTTATTAACTCTCGGTACAATAGTTATTACTAATACTTATTTGCTTAACTATTGCGGTACGGGTTTTTATCTCGTAATTTTTCCAAAATTGATACAAACAAAGCCGGGTTTCTGGTCTTCTTGAGTTGTCATACTTAGAACCACCGGCTTACTTGTCACACCTTCGTTACCGTTTCCCATGTATTTCCTATCCATTTATCACCCCTTCTCTTCCCTTCCAGAGCCTTCCATAATCAGCGAGCAGATCATCGCTCACGTGACTTCATCAACATCACTATCAGTTCAAAAAATTTGCAGACTAACCCACTACTTCTACACCCCGTTATAAAGCATAATATTTGCCCAGGACATGGACTCACACATAGAAAAGAAGCAAAGAACAGAAATGAGCCAGAATCCCGAAAAAACCACAGAAAACGGACCGGAAACGGCCGCCCCCAATGCTTTCACCAGTGTTGGAGACCAAGTTGAAGAAGTCGAACAAGAATCCAACAACGGAGTCATAAACACAGGAGCCGCCGACGTCGAGGGACATCCTGTTCAGGAGATCGAGTCTTTATGTATGAACTGTCACGAAAACGGTACCACACGGTTATTATTGACCACGATTCCGTTCTTCAAAGAGATTATTTTGATGTCATTTGAGTGTCCTCATTGTGGATTAAAGAACAGTGAGATCCAATCTGCTGCCGAAATATCTAAGAAGGGATCCAGATATGTGCTTAAGATCGAGACCAAGGAGGATTTCAACCGTCAAGTCGTCAAGTCCGAAACTGCCACCGTGAAGTTCTCAGAATTGGACATCGAAATCCCCCCCAAGAGAGGTCAATTGACCAATGTTGAAGGATTATTGGAGGAAATGATCGAGGATTTGGAGTCAGACCAGGCTGCAAGAAAGGAGATTCAACCTGAAATCTATGAGAAAATCAAGGAAGTTATTGTCAAAATCAGATCGTTTATCGATGCCGAACCAAACACTCTTCCATTAACTTTCACCGTGGATGATCCAGCAGGAAACTCTTGGATTGAATATTTACCAGGTGAGGCCACTCACAAATGGGCCATGTACGAATATAACAGAACCGCAGAACAAAATGTGTTCCTTGGTCTTATATCAGCTGATGATGTAACGAGACATCAACAGAAAGAATTGGCCAACAAGAAGAATGCCACTAAAGCCAACATTTCATCCACATTAGAAGAAGGTGCTAACACCGTCAAGTCAGGAGGATTTATTTCTGACGAAACAGAGATTCAGAACTTGTCCAATGAAGTCCAATCCTTTTCTGCCACTTGTTCCTCATGTTACAGAGACTGTGAAACCAGAATGAAAACAGTTGATATTCCACATTTCAAGGAAGTGATTATCATGTCCACTGTGTGTGACAACTGTGGATACAAATCCAATGAAGTCAAGACTGGAGGTGCTATTCCAGACAAAGGTAGAAAAATCACCTTGAAAGTTACTGATCCAGAAGATTTGGCCAGAGATATCTTAAAGAGTGAAACTTGTGGATTATCTTGTCCAGAATTAAATTTAGATTTGACTCCTGGAACCTTGGGTGGAAGATTTACTACCATTGAAGGTTTATTGACCCAAGTCTTGGAAGAATTACACTCCAAGGTATTTACCCAAACCTCTGATTCTTTGGATGATGTTGCTAGAACAAGATGGACCACTTTCTTTGCAAGATTACAAGATGCCATTGATGGAAAGATTCCATTCACCATTGAAATGGTGGATCCTTTGGGCTCGTCGTACATTCAGAACGTTTATGCTCCAGATGTGGATCCTAATATGATTGTTGAAGATTTTGAAAGAACCTTTGAACAAAACGAAGACTTGGGATTGAACGATATGGATGCAAACTAATTCAATGCTAGACACTGGATGAAACAAGAGGAAACGAAAAGAAGATGACGGCGAGTATACGTTGAGAGGAGAGGGAGTAATAGACTGGAACCATAAGCAGAGATTTATTATCGGATCAATCTCAATAATCCAATACTTCAATGGCAAAGCCATAAACTTAATTACTCATACAATCTTATATATATATTAAGCAAAATTATTGAAAGTATGCGTATTATCTATGTTTAGTTGATTGATCAATGGGTACTTCTCTTCTCTATAATCTCAAAGAATGATTTGATAAAAGGTAATAAATATATAATATTCGATGAATTGAATGGTTTCACCAAAACTGTAGAAATCATTGTCGAAATGATTTAGAATACACTCGAGTATCGCGATGGTTTTCAAGTATCTTTTCCACCTACTCTGTCTTCAGATTTCTCCATGGATTGTTATCATGTTGAACATCTCTAAAGGCTTCCTCCCAAGATGAGTTCTCCAACGTTTCTCCAATGGTAGCGATATCAATCAACGAAACTTGATTTTCAGCTTCATGGTTGGCAACTTCTGAACCATCTAAGAATGGAGAGACACGAATATCTTCACCTTCATATGAAACCGAAGACAACGCAGGTGAAGTTTCGATAGGTACCCCTGTTTTCTTGGGAATCTCAATGAACAACTTGGGTTGTCCAGATGGTGTCTTAGAACCCCCTTCACCTTTAGAAGAACCCTTAACATTGGTCATGACATCCAAGTGGTTACCACTACCACTTGCACCCCCAAGTCTATTTCTAGCCTTGTATATATTTAAAGGCGATTTAGGAACATATATCCCACTAGTGGTACTTTCATTGGCAGTAGATTGTTGATTTTCTTCAGAGGCTCCAAATGATTTTGAAAGTGGTGATTTCTCATTATCATCGTAATCGTCGTAATAATGGTGTTGTGCCCCATAACTAGAGCGATGTCGATGAGATTCGAAGCCCTCACTATCTCCACTCTCAATATCGTTGGTATCTGTAACGAGAATTGATGGGGCTTTCAACTTATCTTTGTTGAAAGTGGGGTCTACCTCCACACTATCAGTATCAAATATGGATGGTGCATTGACTTCCAACTTGTCATTTTCAAAGTAACTGTACCGCTTCAAATTGGCATCAAAAGCAATATCAGTGGTACGGATACCGTGTTTCTGATTGTTCATGTACTTCCAACGACAAGCATAAGCAGCAATGGTTTCATAAACTCGTCTTGTATGTAATCTTTTCTCCACCTTTTGAATCAACAATCTTCTTTCAAGGAAATCAATCAAATTGAGACATTGACCCAGTTCGAAGGATGTGTACAAAGGTAATTGTAGTAGTATCCTTGAGAATGAAATACCGGGATCGTTATTCAACTCCATATTAAGTATTGCTTCTTCCATGAACCGTTCGTATGCTCTTCTTCGTCCACGGATCATAGGTATATCCATATCATCCAACGTCCTTTGAATCGCATCATAATTGATCAGAACATCGTAGGGATCATGTGGGTTGTTTCTTTTGATCCATTGGTTACACAATACAGGTATCTCCAATGTTCCTTTGTAAAAGTGGAACGATAACGAACCATCTAAAGTATGCAACAATTTAGGCAAGTCGATGGGCTTGATGTACCCCAGACCTTGGGAGTCAAAACTTTGCCACACCCTCTTGAACTTCCGGATTTCTTCTCTTTGGATCAACGAGTTATAACTCGATTTGGTACTCACGTAACTGAAACTGTCTAAAATCAA
The DNA here is from genome assembly GCA_030582675.1 of Suhomyces sp. yHQL142. Classification (NCBI taxonomy): domain Eukaryota; kingdom Fungi; phylum Ascomycota; class Pichiomycetes; order Serinales; family Debaryomycetaceae; genus Suhomyces; species Suhomyces sp. yHQL142. Next base: position 167,936 of record JAJMGU010000019.1, read on the forward strand.
AGAAACGAACATATTGACGAAGATATACATCGATATGATATTCCAGGCAATGAATAGAATATAAGCAAATGCCTTATTTCCACAATCAGAATCATCAAGAGTTGTTCCAACTGTACAATAAGGCGCCTCCAACATATAATCATCCATAACATAATTCCACCCTTCTCCAAAACTGGACCTGAAAAGCACAATCAAAGCTTTGGGGACAGATCTAAGGTTAAGGTTTCCGGAGCCATTAGGTCCTATTTTGGTCAAGCCAAAGATTTGGTTCATGGCAATTGCAAACATCAAGAACATTACAATCCAAGTGAACGACAACGAAAGTAAAGCAGGTAAACTTGCGGATGCAAACCTCAACAATTGATTCAACCTATTGCTTCTGGGAATAACAAATGTTAATATACTCAACAAAAATAACTTATTGATGTTAATGAAAACACTATCAGGGTTTATAAAAAAACCAATGATAGTAGTAAGAAAAGCCCCAAAGGAAATAACTAGACCAAAGCAATTCCATTTATAAGCCAAGAATGTCCGGAACCCTTGAGCGATCAACAACATTATCAGATTGATAAGAAAAATTGTAGCAGAAACCATATAAACCACTGCTCTATACGTATTCAAGCCAAAAGATGAAGGAAAACATTCTAAAAGCAACGATAAAACGTGTAGGAATAGGAATGAGTTCAATGTTCTCGACCAATACTTATTTTTTTCGATTGTCATCTTGTAACAGAACCTACTAACCATGGACAATTGGTTGTAATCCTTTCTCTTGGAAGGCTTCACTTGTAACAAGATCTTTCTGATCTGGTACCAAGCGATTTGGTCGGTAGTCATATATGCTCTTCCAGTCGTTTTCGAATAGTTGTTGATGATAACCGAAACAAACAATGTCAAGATGAAAATAGTACTGACGAAGTTGAAAAGAACTATGAAAAATCCGTTGAATGGTGTTGCATCAGTTTGAGGAGGTGTACCAATACCCGTACTTGCAATCACATTCAATAACAAATCGACCCAACCTTCTAATGAGACGATCTCGAACAAACTAAGGAACGAAGTGGAAAACTTGTTGAACTGTAGTGGTGGTTGTACGAACACATTCGGACTCATCACATCCCAATTAAAGACGTTATTGGGATATTCATTGAAACAAAAGCTAGCCGTCGATTCTCCATCCAAACATGAGCCCAATCTACCATTAAAGACATTCAAACCCCAAATAGAGAACGGGAACAACAAACAGAGCGAGATAACAGCAGCATTGATAATTTTCCAGAATCCAGATATCATGGTATTGTGAAAATTATCTTTGGCCGTTTGACTGATGGTTAACAATCTTAAAGCCCTCAAGGCTTTAAGCCCACGAACTGTTTTTGATAATGTACCATCGACTTTAAGAACGGCTATGAACTCAATCCACAACCCCACCAAAACAATTAAATCAATGAAATTCCACGAAGATCTCAAATACGCATTAGGAGTAAATATAAGACCATCAGCAATAATCCTAATTAAAAACTCAATTGTGAATAGAGTAATCCATGCGATCTCCATGTAAAATGTCCAGTCATCTTTCTTCAATTGTCTTCTGAATAAAGGTGTGATGTAACAGGCAGAGATGACCAAACCAATGGTTGCAAGAAACATGATAACAACGAAACCTTCGTACACCGGCTTATAAGGTTCCACCCCATTGATTCTTTCACCATGACTCGGTTTAACTAATCTTTGACAGGCTCGTCTCAACTTGTGCTTAGGCCCCATGACATAAAACACCTTGTTGAAGTAAGGGTTATTGTGTAAAAACTCATTCTGCTTATTGATCAACAATTTCCGTTCATTGAGAATGTTTTTTGCAAACGTACCGGGGTTGAAATTGTTCAAAATACTTGTTGGGTCTCGAGTTTTTGAGATCGAATAGAACGGGTTCTTGAAGAACTGATTTGTTCTCCAATAACTAATAGACAACCATTTTTTGATGGAAGATGATGGTAATTTGTGAAAATTGAGATCATCGTCTTCAATTATGTCTGCTCCTCTTGCGCCTTCTTCTTCACTATTTCTCGTATCTTCCAAGAATTCATTCACACCAGTTCCACTCAACAATAAGTTAACCACTGCCTTCTCCAATTGATCATTGATTCCTTTCGATTTGAAGAACTTGTTTTTCAACTTAGCCAACAATCCAGTATCAGGGTCTGAGTTCTGCAAGCGATCCGTCATATTATCGATAAATTGTAACAATTGACGCTTTCTCTTACCTTCTTCTGACACTTCAAGAGTACTTGCAATAACAGCAATGAAAATATTCAACACAACCGAGTTGGAAATGACGAACCAGGTAATTAAAAAGATCGCTCCAAACGATCTGGAAGAGGTGGTGCTAGAATACTGTTGCAAAGGATACAAAATCTCGGTCCAATTCTCAGTTGAAGTAATCACATAAAGGGCAATGAACGAGTTGGGTAATGTATGCATAGGGAAGTCCACACTGTCGAGATCATCGATAGGAATGACCCCTTCAAAATACCGAGCCATGATGATACTTATCAAATACGTCAAGATGAAATAGAATAAGGCCAAATCAAAAATTGCCTTGAAGTTTCCCATGATCTTAAGCCAAAGTTTTCTCGTAAAAGTGGTGGCAAGAACAACTCGGTAAAATCTCATGAGTTGAAACACAGTTAACCAGTAGTATCCATGCCCCAATTTCAGTTTGACTGGCTCAATAATTATAATGGTGGTGATGACAGCCAAGAAGAGGTCAAACATGTTTCGTTTGGATTTGACAAACCGTCTCCAATTAGGCAAATGGAATGCAAACCGCAAAATGATTTCAAGTAGAAAAGTCAATGTGAACCCAAGCTCGAATCGGTATAAATTGTGTCTTCTTGTTTCGGACATGTCGTTTCTTCTAAAACATTGGACGAACAAATCCACAAGAATCACAATAGGGAAGATCAAATCAAGCTTATAATACCATTTCAAAAAGACATTTTGGTGCTTTAACTCGTTGATTCTTTCTTTGTTCAATGCGAAATCCGTTGGTGGTTGAAATATCCGCATAATACCTTTTCTTTTTTGCTCTTTCATCTTTTGTTTACTTTCTTGTCTCGTAACATTGAAAGAAGAAACTATAACGGCAATGAAAACATTCATTAACCACACTGTAAGGATGAATATACCAAAAATGAAGAATAAACATGCACCCAAGTTATCCGAATCCATGGTATAGTACATGATATCTGTAAAAGTATTGGCAGTAATAACCACAAACACAATTTCCATCGACTGAAGGATATTATCAAAGCTTAATGTTCCACCGTACGGGTTATCTCCACTAACACATTGAGAGTATTTTGGACATCGGTATCCCTTTATACTTGAAGAAAGAGTTCCATCTCTTTGTACGTATGGCTGGGCGTTACCAAATAGATCAATGAAAGACCCACAATACTGTTCAGAATTGACAAAGGTGTCAGTGGGATCTGATGGGTTTGTCCACACGCAATGTCTGGTCAAAGAGGACTTGAAGGATTGCACTCCAAGAATACCAAAGAAAAGCCAAAAGAAACTGATGAAAATGGAAACGTCAACCAATTGAGGGATAGCCAGACGAACGGATTGCAAGATGGTACTGGTACCAGTAGTAAGGTTGCACAATCTAAGAATTCTAAGACAACTCAACGCTCGGAAAACCATGATATGATGACGGGCATCGTAATGTCCGAGGGATAATATCAAAGAAATCCAAAAGAATACCATCGAGAGGAAATCGATCTTATGCCAACTATTACGAATGTATGCTCTTTTGAGATCTAGCCTGTCCAAATCCTTTCTCTTGTTCAGTAAGAGAAATGGATTTGGGTTAGAAATATTTGCAGGATTTAAGGGGATTTGGAAATCATCCGTTGGCATCTCTCCCTCTCTCTCTTCTGTTCTTTCTACCTCATCCCTGGCTTCTCTTCTATCGTCATGATGCAGTCCCATATCTTTGTATTTCAGCTTCAAGTTAACACGATCTAATGTCGCATCCGTGGGATGTGTTTCATTGAGGTTAATTTCAACACTTTGATGATCTAGTTCGTATTCAAGATCATGTTCATCCTCATCCAGGGAAATAGGGTTTTTGCTTTGTTCCAGCCTATGTCCTACCCTTGTATTTATTCCTGGGAACTTCTTTCCTCTTCTAAAAATCTTATTTAAACCCATCTTCCTCCATAGCAACCCAATCATACCAATATTGAGGTAAAGGTCCTTGAGTTCAGGTTCTGGGTACATTAAACCCAATTCTTCAAACATGCAATGATCATCAACAAGTCCGTAAGCAATAATTTGCACTCCAATCTCAATGGTATAGATGAAATTGATAGCCATCAAGGCATAATCAGCCCAATTATACCCAGCATAAAAGTAGCCACCTAGCTTTATAGGATTCCATTGTCTATAACTCAAAAGAACCACCTGAAAGAATAGCAAGATCAAAAGAGTCAAGTTGGTAGAGTGGCGGGAAGTTATCTGATGGCATAACTGTCGGAATTTTGATTCTGGACTGAAAATTTTTAATGAATTTCCAAAGAGATACATCCTTCTAGGATCGGTATACTTTCTATTTGAGGAATTCGGATTAGATGATGGAACTTTAAATGAAGTCTGCGACTGGTTGAATCTTATAGAATTCAATATGCTAGGTCCCGACTGAGTTTTGTCGATTGAATGCCCATCTTCGTCTTCAATGGGAGTAGGTGGTACAAATAATCCCAAGCCTTCAGTCGAGATGGTCTCTGGATGCTTCTTGAAACCAATGTTGATAACGTCATTATTTTCATCCACAATAGTCAAGTTTGGGACACTTTTGTTGCTAGTAGGATAGTCGAGGCCACCTTTTTGATTGGTAGGTTCAAGTCTTGTTCCACTAGTACCACTTGCATCGTCCCTGAAGTACAGAAAATGTCCACTGATGGGAGATGGTGCAGCACTGTTGTGTGCTGGTTTTATGCTTAGATGTGTTGATTTCTTCGATGGTGATACATCTTGTTCAGGGTCTTGGGTTCCTGTGGCGCCTGTACCAGCAATACGTTCGGAAAACCGAGCAAGGACATCCAGAAACTTGGCAGGTGAGTGTGGTGGGGTATTTTGTGACTTGGAAAGACCAGTTTCAAGGATATCGAGATTTTGATTGCTTCTATTCGTTTCTATGGGATCCACGAAGGGTGATAAGCGGTAAGATGCTTCACTATTGGTACTTCCGAATTGACTGTACCGTCTTTCGCTGCCTGTACCATACTGACTATGTCTTCTGTTAATATTCGACGTATTCAAGTCGTCCAATGGAATATTATCCGAATATTCATTATTATTATTCATGTTGCCAAAGGATGCAACATCGTGCACTGGAGACCGGCCCGACTGGTGCAGTTTATCTGATGTAGATTTGGCATCGGAAGTGTTTGGTGCCACCGATGCTGATGCTGATGCTGCTGAACTCATGGGGAACCACATTCCACCATGATTTTCTGAGCCTAGGGCAAAACTTAACCCTTCTTTCAACGCTTCGAAGTCACTTTTATCGGTAGCTTCATTGATGAACGATTTGGTGTTCTCCATGGGAGTTGGGCGTTCAGGGGTTCCCAATGCAGTAAGCCATTGGTCAGGAGAAAATGCGTGGTGATGTGAATGACCTTGGCCCTGGCCCTTGGCCTGGCCCTGGAGGCTTTGGTTGTGATTTTGATAGTCTTGATGATTTATTGAATTATCACTCGGTACCACAAATGGATTATACGTAGAATGTCCCGATTGAATTCTGATCTTGGGGGTCTGGTTCAGAGGACTTCCCTCTTGTATTATGTGGGGGCTTCCATCCACGTCGTTTGCTGGACGGTATGTTTTATTGGGGTCGTAGTCTTCACTGAATGTCCTTGAAGCCCTTCTATTGGCCCTGGAAGAAGGAGATGAGGTATCGTCAAACGGATTTTCGGCCATGGTATTGTATGATGATGACGTGATCAAGCGTCTCTATGAATTCGGGCGGTTGTCTACACCCTGTTGGTTCTAATTGAATTGGTAGTTCGTCTAGTATACGTTTGCACCTTTAAATAATGATCTGATGCAGTAAAAGGACCAGGAAAAATCGGAGAATTCGGCCTGTAAGTCGGTCTAGACCTTCCCAATACACGTATATGGACAGTAGGTTCTAATCAGGCGACCTGGGGTAAGTTTGAAAGCAAAATGATGGATTTAGATCATTTTCTAAGTGTTACCATCCTTCTAGTACCTGTCATTTTACGACCCTGTCCCTGGCACATTTTTTGGTAACGTGACCCAATGGGCTGAGTTGATTGTAGTGAAATTTTGAGGATGGGAAGTGGAAATTGTGGAACAAAAGCGTTTATAAGGGGATTTGATTACCAACTTCGGTTTTATGGGCGTTTCTGCATGTTTTGGCCTATTTTCCAGATTTTTGGCAGAAAATCGGGGCATTTCTTGACAACAATTACAATTCCAGGTTTTAGATTTAAGATCCAGTACCTTGGAGAAATTTCAATTGTTCTGAAAAAGAAGATTTTGAACGAAGAACTATCTGCAAGAGGAGAGAAGGTGTTTATTGATGGATATACACGCTTAAGGTGGGGTAGTTCTATATATATATATTATAGTCCGATCACAGTCCGATTAGTAATTTCTTAGTAATCAAACATTCGATAGTTACAGTAATGGAGACTTCTCAGACAGTAGACCTAGTAAAGGATAATCCAGGCTAGTACATTCCGAATTTTGAGCTCAGATACCGAGTGATCAATCATTAGGTATAGTAGGTAAAGTTTGGTGGATGAATGAAGCATATGACAGAAAGCTTAAGCTAAAGGAACACGACAAGAACTCACTGGAAAGTAAAACAATGTCACTAAAGAACCAGTTTGGACTCTACTTCCATTAATAACACCCGGACCCGTAAGCACTATACTATAGCTGATCTGGTCTTTATTGGTAACGCTTGACTTCCTCTTTTATAAAACACTCTCTAATGTTACAGGTCGTGCGCGCGCGCAATATCAAAGAAAAATCTCCAACTAACCAAAAAGTGGTTCAGTACTATACGTTTGAATTGTCACCAAACAGCACCAAAAACGAGCACATTGGGTCAAAAAGAGCTCCAGAGCCCGCACACAAATCATGTCGTCATTGCTCAAAAAATTACCCTCTAAGGAGAGAATCAACCAAGCAAAACAGCTCAGTGCTTCCATATTCGGACAAGTATGGAATCCCAATGCAACCAGAAATGGAGCCAAGATCTTGAAGGCACCCTTGAAGGGACCAGAGGTAGTGAAGTATTACGGGGTCAACGATAGTATGCCAACTTTCCTGGATTTCAAACAGTGGTTCCCCGAACTTAAGCTCGTGGATCCAAGAGAAACGTATAGATTGCACATGGTGCTGGACAGAAAGAAGAGAAACAAGGGTGCACCAAAGAAGAAGGGAAAGAGTGACAAGAAGTGAGATGTGAGAGAGAAGTGAATGAGAAAGGTGAAAGAACAGAGGTGAGAGAAAAGAAGTGAAGAAGAAGAATGAGGAGGTGAAAGAAAGAGATGCTGACAGCATCTAAAGACAGTTGACACATATCCGATTCAGAACTGTCGGAATTTGTATATAGTTCTATAATACATTAGTTCATTGATATCCTTTGTAAGTTGCTTTAAGCCTGATTTATTTCCTATTACACCCTTGCCTTTTTTCTACCATTGAATGTATCTGTTACGTCTTCAATATGACTCGAATTGATCGATCCAAGTCTCAAGTCCTCATCTGTACTCCTATATCGTTTGAGAAGCTTGCCTAATTCTGTGGGTTTTGTTCCAAATGTGAAAGTTCCTGTTTCTGTTTCTGTTCCAGCTTCTGTCTCGGATTCAAAAGAATTGATGGTAATTTTTTCCCAATTTCTGCCCAGAGTTTGTTCGTCATTGATCGTATCGTGCTTGACAACAAGTTCGTTACTATCGTTCAAGTATGCACTTTTAATTGAAATCTTACTGGACGAATTTATCACCTTGAGCTTGTTATTTGTAGGATCAAAAGCGGCAACATGATCCGATGAAATCAACAAGAAGTATGCCAAGTTGTTGTAAACCTTGATTTTGACGAAACTAGGTCCGATGACTATACAATTTTCGAGCTCAATCTTAAGCGTTTCGCCCGATATTGATGCCCGGTATATTGCCAAGTAGCTCTCATGATGTAGTATGATATATGAATGGAAAATGTGTACACTTTTTAGTACAGAAACTGGAATATGGTATGGTTTGTTGATGATTTTGCGATAACTGAGGGCATTGACTTCATTGACCTGTTTCCAGTAATTGAGAATCGTTTTTGATTTGATTGACCGTTTGATAGTACGGAGTAATCCTAGGGACACGAACAAAAAGTCGATTTGGAAAGCTTTGGAGGTACTGATGGCAACAAAGTATTCTGCGTCGTCGACCTTGATCCAATGTCCGTAGTACTTCAGACTAGGAATGGTAATTAAACCCGTTGAATCTTCAGTGAAGTCATCTTGCTGATGTGTAAGATCAATAAGAGGCTTGATTGTATGTGATTCAACTCGGGAGGTAGTGGACAATTCGGGACCAAGCAAGTTAAAAACCCGTAGTCCGAAACCAAACAACGTATCGTCTCCATTAAACACACTGAACCATTTTCCAGAAATGGACCAGTCTATTTGTGGAGTCACAAGACTATAATGGGGAAGACGTGCCATGTGAAACAATCGACTTATTGAACCTTGATTATAGAAATGGTATATGGTTGGAGGAACATTATACTCCATGGTTTCGGCCACGATGGACCAGATCCGGCCATTCTTTTGGGGACGAACAAGGATATTGTTGATGATTGGTTTGATCACAGTAAGAAGAATGTGGGTACAGTCCAAAGAGTAAAGTTTCATATGGAGATTATTCTTGGTAAAGATCACCAATTGTTTGGAATTGACATAGGTTCCTTCGTCCTCAGTTCTGGCACCTTCGACTGCCTCTTCAGGACCTGTAACTGGTACCCATTCAAACCTTTCAATGCCATCATCCTTTGATTGTTGAATGATGATGGGATCATCTTGTCCAAGCACAAATATCAAGAGAACCCCATAGTTTTCAACCACCACACCCACCTTGGTACTTCTAGACCCTTTCTCGACATTTTCCCACGCGACCTGAGCAACAATTGGCCGTGAAACGCGTGGATTGCCCTCGACTCCGTTGATCAAAACATGACGTCTAATGCTCCGATTAAGGTCTAGATTGCGGGTCTCTTCGACCTCCGAGAGGTCCACTATCTCTAGAACCCCATCAACAACACTGGCCACAAAAGTGTGGCACGGAGATATGACGCTAAAACTCCGTCCCGCCATTATTCAGACTATTTGCACTGGGGTGGTCCAAGAAAAGTCGTTACAAAATCTGGTTCCTTTATTTTGAACTTTCGCATCAACAAACAAAAAAACATCACCAACTTTCACAAATCATAACAAATAAACCCACCACCACAAAGATAAAAGAATAACCATCTGAACACGACGATCACGTTACCGTCTTTATATTTCTACCCTCATCATCATCACGTTACCAGTCGTGTAAAGAAAACTCGTCATCATCAACAATCTATCCCGCCCAAGAGCCCAAGACCAGTATGGCTCCACAAGGAATAAACCCTGAGGGACCACGAAAAAGAGGAAGACCCAAGGGGTCGAAGAACAAGAATTCCGCAGGGTCGACTAGTGGTGGGGCCAAGAAACCTAATAAGAAATCATCCAAGCAAAACGGAGTGGAAACGAACGAAATCATCGCCAATAGATTTGTGGAGAAGCCTACAAAACCCAGAGTCACCACAGAACTGACATCGAAAGCTAATAGGGATAGGATTTCCAAACCAAAGCAAATTCTCACTGATGATGATGATGAAAATGATACTCATCAACAACAACAGCAGAGTAGTCAGCTCCTCCGCAGAAAGAATAAGCTCAACGATATCCTTTCTACATCACAAGTCCAACCCGAAGAACCAGTACCTGTGACTGCCAAGAAGTCCCGACGCAAAACCCGCAACTCATTCGAAGAGGACGAAGGGTTTGTCTATAAAAGGAGTCAAGTCCAAGAAGATAATCGCAGAAAGAAACAGATCAGTACCCCGATTGCCCAGTTGAATGAAGAGATAGGTAATATCACCCGAGATCAGGACAACGATGAAGATCTTCAACTACTAGATCTCAATCCAGTGCGAAGAAATAGATCAGATAAACATTCATACAATCCTAACAGACCATCTAAACCCCACAATTTTTTAGATGAATCTTCGTTACAGTTGTCATCGCCAATAAAAACAGACTATTTAAATGATTATTCCTCTGACGGATACATGGAGCAAGTATCCCATCACAAACTTTCATTAATCGACCCCCACGCCCAAAGTTCTCGAAAGCCACGGATCGAGTCCAATTCCAACAGGCGCTCATCGTACTATAACCGTGGCAAAAGGGTACTGTCCATTGGAAACGGCTTTGTAGGTGAACCCCACCGGGATGTTGCAGTGGCTGATTATTATAAGTTACTAGACACATCTTTACCGGAGCCCGACCGTATGAGGCAACTATTGGTGTGGTGTTTCAAAAAGAAACTAGACCAAGAAGAGAAAGACTCGGTACATCAAACAGCAATTACTACCGAAGACCAAACCGTAGTGAATATCGCCAAGGTCATCAAAGAAGAAATACTAAGAGACTTGATTGAAAAACAAATTTCCACTAGCTGGTACAGCAACCACAATACACAAGAAGAATTGACAGGTAAGGAAGTGACAGTTTCCAACCCTCTTAATATCGCCAACGCTGAAAACATCAAAATATACACCCAGAAGCTTAAGGGGTTGGGCAAGGAAAAACTCCAGTGGCAGAGGTCATACGAAAAGGCCATTGCTCCAATTCTGAAACTAACAGCATTGACGGAGGAACCGAACTCTATTGATGAGTTGAAGGAATATTTGTCCAAGAAGGAAGCAGCACAAGAATACCCTAATGTAGTGCTTGATGAGGGATTGTTGACGAAAATGACAGCCAATTACCAAGAAATCAACAAGCTGGTGACCTCTAAACTTGAGAGTTCAGTGGACAAGCTTTACCACACCAGTTATCAATTGGAGCAAACGTCACAATTGGTTGAGAAGCTTCAAAAAACCAATTTTGACGGGAAGGTGACTGCGTTACTCAAGGATTACGTCAACAAGGCCAGAATAGAGAACTATAATGTGTTGCGGAGAAGGGGACTAAAATCGATTTGGCCATTACCCAGACGAAGTATCAGCAGCCGAGAATTGTTACGGAGTATTTCTCGGGTCGAGAAACGAAGGCATTAAGCTGCAAGGATGTAACCATAAATTATGGTTCAAAGCCAAGAAAGGGATGAGTTCCGAAAATTTTTATCGGAACAACTGTCGATTGGCGATTGAGATGTGGGTTATTTATGATCGAGAGACGCAAAACGGCAAATACTGGTAATAGCCGATAGTATAAGACAATTGGTTTTCAAGCCAATAACAAACTGGATGACAATAGAAAAGACTTGATCAACGTCATATGGCGATGTATAGTTCTTCAGACAATGTATTATTAACAAGAAAAGTAGAGATAAGTGTAGAGGAATAGGGAGAGGAGAAAAAGGAGAAGAAGCGAGATCAATGTGGGGGTTGTGGGGGAGTGAATGATGGGTTTATGGGTTTCTCGAATGTGCCAAATTTGAAGGATATTCCACAAAATATGCCGCTTAGAATGGGAATTACAAATGCATGGCCGTTACCCCATCAACGCATTGAAAGGTTGTGAATGGTCTGAGTTTGCATTCGTATGGGGTTGAGAGGTTTGGGACTGGTGTGGGGGACCTGGAGGTGGTATGACGGATCAACAGCTACAGAACAATAGGGTATGCCGGTATTCAGACGCTTGCGGTACAAACCGTAATAAATGAAGTGGGGATAACTGGTGTGGCTGCAAGGTAAGGAACTTGATGTTGCAATTGGAAGAGAATGATGGCTACGAACAAACTCAACAATTCTTGTTCTATTTATTCCGTCATTCCGTTAATTCATCCTGTCTAATTATCCGATAGACTTAATCACACTATAATTAATTTCATCGACAGAGTCAATAACCAGCGGGTAAGGTTTCGGATAATAAATGCACCAGTTCCTAAACTCCCCAATACAACTAATCGCTCATATATCCGGGGTTGTATCGAGATATCTTCCGCTTCCGGAACAATCTTGCCATAGCAAGCATCGCATTTTCCAGGCAAAAACTGGGGTAATTACCCGGGGTACCTGACCATACCACGACCGATTGGGAAGGGAATCCCCCCAAACAAGGCGATTCTAGGCCTGAACAATCCGCTGGCCAATAGGAAACGGTTCTGGGATGACTTGGCATTGGAACGACGGAACCACGGCGACTTTGGTGGGTCACTTTTGGTCTTATGGGGCAGTGAGGAACGAGAGGGTGGTTTTGTAAGCAATTTTTGTCTGAAATTCGCCAGGTTCACCCACCAACGACCAGACGTTGTTACTGACCAAGTCTACTATCAAACTGCCCATACCTTCCCCCTTTCCCACCACTTTGGTCGCCCTTTGGTCGCCCTTTTCTCGTTATTCTTGGTGTCGTTTTCTATGTCATTTTTCACTTTTCTGTCGCTTTTTTCTGTCGCATTCCCCCAAAATCTCCAATTGCCCCAAATTTAATCTGCTTGATACGCTTACTTTATTGGACAATATCCCCTATTCATCCCAAGCAGATCATTCTACAAACCTCTCGTAAGCCCATCCCAACTACACCTGCAAACGTCTCCTCCTGCACCTTCCCATCGCCGCCCCCCACCTCCCCTACAAGGACCCATCCCCCAGTTTTGGATCCCCCTGGCGTATCCCCACTTTGCATCCATTGAACCATCCAGAGAATGCTCTGCCATATAAATACACCATGAAACTCCGAATATTCTCGCCTCGCCTCCCTCGAAGATCACTCGTGTTCAAGATGCTCGTATTGGCCAACCTCGGCCTCCTTTTGGCGGTCCATTTGTTCTGGAATGTGCTGAATGCCTACCCAGTCACCATCAGAAAAGACCTGTACTCCAACTCAGGAGTCTCCACTCTGTCCATCCAACACGAAAGAGACGTTCTCTTTGGCTTGATCAACTCCACCGCCAACAAACAGCTTTTCTCCCAGTTGAAGTACGCGTCGCTGGCGTACTATGACTTGGACCTGAACACTGTGGGGTCTGCGGAATTTGTCCCCTTCAACCAATACCAACGCCAACCCTACGTTGCCAACGGGTACATCGGCACCAGAATCCCCAACTTGGGTCAGGGGTTCACCTACGACCAGGTTCTGGACGCCGCCGATGCCCTGGAAGCAGACTTGTTGAACGGGTGGCCGGTGTTCAACAAAAGATATGCTGGTGCGTTTATTGCTGGATTCTATGACATTGAAGAAAAGCTCAATGGAACCAACTTCCCGGAATTGTTGGAAAACGGTTACGAAAGTGTGATTGCGGCTGTCCCGCAATGGACCACTTTGACTCTTTCAACCACCGTGGATGGAAAAACCTACACTTTGAACCCTGCCTTATCCACAGAAGAACAGGGCAAAATCTCCAACTATGTCCAGAATTTGTCGCTCTCTGACGGTATGGTTACCACAGAATTCACTTGGTTGGACACTGTCCAGGTCAAGCTCGAGATTCTTGCACACCGTGAAAATATCAACTTGGGGGTTGTCCATTTGGAAGTTGCCAACTTGGTCAATTCCTCGGTGGATATTACCATTGCGGACACTTTGGACTTTGAGTCCGCTCAACGAAGCCAATTGACAGAGGTTAACCACGATTCAGACGGTATCTACATCACCTTCCAACCCCATGAAATCGACTACGTCAATGGTGCCATCTACTCCACATTATTGTCTGGTGATAACCCTTCATTTGAGTCGACTAACTCATCTGTATCTCAAACCATCAGTATTACCATTGACCCCGAGTCCATATTCAGTACCACCAAATATGTGGGTGTAGTATCTACTGATTTGGATCCCACCAACCTCAAGACTGCTTCAGACGTGTTGAACTTTGCCAGAAAAGTTTCCCAATCATATACGGACATTGATACCGTGGTGTCCTCTCATAAAATAGCATGGGCACAAACGTTGGAATCAACTCCTGCCGTGACGTTCCCCAATGATCTCTTACTTACCATGGCTTCCAGAGCATCCATCTACCATTTATCGGCTAACACCAGAGCCGAGGCTGAAGGTGTCACCGCTGCTTTGGGTGTTCCAGGCTTAAGTTCTGATAGTTATGGTGGTATGGTCTTTTGGGATACCGACTTGTGGATTTTCAATGGTTTATTACCCTTCATTCCTTCTCATGCAAAGAGTTTGATCAACTACAGAATTTATACCCATGAACAAGCCAAGAAGAATGTTCCTGAAGGTCACAAAGGTGCGGTCTACTCATGGACCAGTGGAAGATTTGGTAATTGTACATCTACCGGTCCTTGTTTGGACTATGAATACCATGTCAACCATGCTATTGCTTCCTCTGCTTGGAACTTATATTTAAGTGGTAATGTTGGTGATGATTTCCTTGAAGATGTGGCTTACCCATTGATCACCGATGCTGCCACCTTCTTCTCCGATTATGTTGCGAAATTAAATGAAACAACTGGCAAATACGAAACCCGCAATTTGACTGATCCTGATGAATATGCCAATCATGTTGATAATGGTGCTTATACCAACGCCGGTATCTCTGCAGTAACGAAATGGGCCATTGCTGTTGCCAACCATTTGGGCAAAGAGGTTCCAAGTCAGTTCATGGATATCGCTGAAAATGTGTTCCTCCCAACCTCCAACAATGCTGACAATATTACCTTGGAATATTCTGGCATGAACTCTTCAGTTGGTATCAAACAAGCAGATGTTATCTTGATTACCTATCCACTTGAAAATGAATTGATCACCAAGGATCAAGCATATACGAACATGGAATTCTATTCGGAGAAACAAGTCAGCTATGGACCGGCCATGACTTACCCTATTTTCTCCGTTGTTGCCTCTAATTTGGCAACATCTGGATGTGCATCTCAGTCATATTTGCATAAAGCTGTTCAACCTTTTATGAGAGCTCCATTTGCCCAATTTTCTGAACAAAACAATGATGACTTCTTAACTAATGGTGGTACCCACCCTGCATTTCCATTCATGACTGCTCATGGTGGTTTCCTTCAGGCTGTTTTACAAGGTTTGACTGGTTTGAGATATACTTCTGTGGTTGAAAATGGTAAGCTTGTCAGAGTATTGAAATTAGATCCAGTAGCTTTGCCATGTCTTGGTAATGGAGTTTCATTTGAGGGCATCAAATACGATAATCATACTCTTTCATTGACCACTGATGTTGATTCTTTCACCATTGTCAACAACGGACCCGTTGTAGGATCTACTGGCGATTCTGGGTCTATCAGGATTGAAATCGACCAAAGAAATCCTAAAGGTGGCTCATATACCTTGAAGAACGGAGACAAGTTAGTCATCCCACTCTATACACCTGAATCAACATACCCATCAAGTATTTCCGAATGTGGTGATGCTACTGTTGCAAACATCACCAGTGGAGCCTTTGGTGACCTTCCTATCCTGATCAACGATGGTGACAATACCACCAGCTGGGAAGTGGAAACCAACCATACTACTGGAAAGATTCTCTTTGATTTGAAAGAATACAAGAATGTTACAAGAGCATTCATTAACTGGGGTAACAAACCAGCATTGAATCTCAAGGTCTCTACATACAATCAGCTTCACGATCTTCAAAACACCACTGATTTCTTCTCCAAGGTTGACTTTGGTAATGGTATTTATCAAGACTATGGTTATGCCAATCTTCAAAACGTTTTATACAAGCAAGATGAAATATTTGAATCTATTTATGACGAACCAGTTAATATCACTGCTCCATTCGATCAAGTCTTATTCTCACTGCTTGAAGTTCCTTCTGTCTACAATGTCACCGACTTTACTCTTGATAAACCTGTATTCACAAGGTTTGTCTTGTTTGAAATTGATGGAATACATAACACAGAACCTATTGATGATGATGAAGGTGGTGCCAAAGTCTTTGAAGTTGTTCTTTTCTAAGCAAGTCTTTCATTCACATGTTACATACCCAAAATTGCCCATATTTCTGATTTCTTTACGACGTTACCTCTATACATCCTAATTCTTCAATAGATGTTAAAAGTTTATATTTAATATAAAAATTACTTTTGATTATTGTGTAGATGATAGAGTTGTTTTAATTACTCAACTTACTCAAATAGGGGTTTCTGCAATTGAAACCTACCCGCATCTCTCAATACATGGCTTCTGCCATGGTGATAAGACGCTTCACACCAGTGTGCCAATGTCCAATTTCATCAGCATGGTTGGTGGCCACTTCAACATTTAATGCAGCAGCTGTAGCAAAGTCCCTTGCTTCTAATGAAGTACTGATGTTCTTCAATGTCTCGATTGTTGGGTCAGATAACAAGTCTTCATTATTTAAATGGTCAAACAAATAATTAAGTCTGGTTTCCATATCTTGTGCATGTCTTGCAAATTTCTCCGGAATATTTGGTTTGATGGCTTCCAATACCTTGGTGAAGTTTTCAAATACAACCAACGACTTTTCTGGAATGTGCGATCTATCACCAGCTGGGTATTTTGGCTTTTCTGGTTCCGGTGCTGCGACAACTGGTGGAGCAGCGGGTGGTTGCTGAGAAATGCTAGCACCTCTTGGTGGCGGAGGTGGGTGTGATGTAACGGACTGGTTTGGAGATAAAGTGCCATACGCTTGATTGGAAGATGGTGAACCTCCAAATGACTGAGGTGGTGGAGGAGCAGATCCGAATTGCAGAGGTGGAGGTGGAGCAGATCCAAATTGCAGAGGTGGAGGTGGAGGACCTCCAAATTGTTGCTGAGGCAAGGCTGGTGATGAGAAGCTTCCATTAGCACCAGGTGGTGGTGCGTATGGATTCTTTGGAGGTACCGACGATACTCTGTTGAGTGGAGGGGCTGAAGGCATCACATTACTAACTGGTTGTGCATAAGAAGCTGGTGTGACCGTTTTTGGGGGAGGTGCATAAGGGTTCTTCTTTGGCAATGCTGGTGACGATACTGTTGACGGAGGGAATCCATTAGAAGCAGGTGATGACACTTCCGCTGATGGTGGAGGTGCGTAACGTGTGTTTTGGACAGATGGTTGACGTGGAGATTGAGCAGCTGGCTCGATTGAAGCTTTCGATGCTGTACGGCTACCAATCTTAGGTGGAGGAGGAACGCTTCCACCTGGAGTAGGTGGTCCGCCTACGGATCCTCTCGATGGTGGGAAACCCGGACCTTGAGGTTGAGTTGGAGCAAATGCAGCAGGTGCTTGAGGCACAACTGCGACAGCAGCAGCTCTACGTGGAGCGGCCTTCGGCTTAAAAGTATCAGGCAAATCATTCCATCCCTCAGTATCTTTCTTGACAGGCTTGGCTGGTGAAATTGGTGGTGGACTGATCACACCTCCAGCTGCTGGAATTGGTACCGGGCCTCCAGTTGGTGCTTGTGCCTTGTAGATGTTCGAAGAAGATCCTTGAGGAGCATAAGGGTTGGAGGTTGGTGCAGGTCTGGCATATGGATTAGAAGATGGCTGTGAAGCTTGAATTCCATTTGTAACAGAAGGTGGATAGGCTCTCAGGCTTGGTCCAGCTTGAGGGAAGCCAGGAGTACTTGGAGCACCCGGTAAAGGAACAGATTGATTCTGGAATCCAAAAGCTTGTTGTTGTGGTTCAGAGAGTGGTGCAACCCCTCTTGCATAAGAGCCTCCTTTAACCTTTGGTAAACTACTTTTACCATTGGTTACATTATTGACAGTCTTTGCAACTTTTTCCGTCTTACCCGAAGCCTTTGAGATTCTTTCCTTAGCCACTCCGGCAAATTCAGTTGGCAAAATTTGTAAAAACTTTTCAGCCAAATCGAACTCACCATATCCGGCAACCAAGTTGGTGTATTCCAAAATAGCATTAGCGATTGGTTCAACAGCAGGTCCAGAGAGTACTCCAGTCTCGTTAGAAATAGATCTGTAGGTGACAATTTTCAGCACGAAGTTTGACAAAGCTTCAAGACGAGCTTCAGCAGGTGATGAGATATCGGAAGCACTGTCAGCTTTGAGTAATTCCTTCTCAAATTCAGGTAATTCTTTAAGCCAAATGTTAGCAATCTTATCCAAGGCATTTCCGGCTAAGTAACACGTAATCGCATTGTCTCTATCTTCCTTTGAGCTGCTCGATTTCAAAATACGGTCTCCCAATTCTGAAACTCTAAGACTTGACTCATTAGAATCGTTTGTAAATGCCAAAATACTTGATGCAATTTCCTTCCAGTTGGAAACATTTGCATTAGCGATAATATCGGAGATATTCTTGCTAGAAACATTGTAAAGAACTCTTGAAAATTCACTGTCCTTGTGCTTCTTGAAGTAAACATTTCTGACCTTTTGCTTTACATCATCGGTGCTATCCAATGCCAATACTAATGCTTCAACGAGTCTGTCCTGATCCAATAATATGGAAACAGCGTCGTCGACCTTATTGCTCAAAATGGATCTGATAACCTTCTTGTTATCATTAGAATCGTTGGCATCAATAAGCTGGAAAGATCCACTCGGAATGTAAGCCTCTTCAGCAACGGGTAATGTACCATTGCCAAGCTTTTCAAAGAACGAATCAGAAGTATCGCTTTCTTTTGAATCAGTAGTTTCTGGGATTTTTGCTGCCTGATCAAGGGCATTGATTTCACTCTTTTCGGTTATCTCCGATCTGAGAATATCATCTCTACCGGTATCTGCCAATTTCTTCAAAAGTGTCCAATCGGACTTGTCATTGTCGCTAGTCGTACTTTCTAATTTTGATTCTATGATTGATTTGTAATCATCACCCTTCAATGCTTCTAAGGTCTTAGATGAGGAGGCACCCTTGGTGACGAACTTCAGGACATTAATAATAGACTTCCCGTTTCCATCAGTCTTGACTTGCACAATTTTGGATCCGAAACCAAAAGAAACACTAGTGGGGTTCTTCAACCACACAGGGGCTTGAGTTACTTGGAAAACCGGTTGCTGGGTATCAGTAGTTGAAATTTGATTCCAGAAGACATCGTCGTCGTTAGAAGTGACCTTAGTAGATACTGGAGGAGAGGTGTCTTGGAGAGTTTGCACGATGATCTTACCATCGAACGAGGCTGTTGCAAAGATATCTGGTGCAGCCGGGGCGAACCTGGTTTGGAAAGCCCAATTTGCTGTCGTTGGATATTCACCCAATTTAGTTCCGGTGAGCGGGTTCCACAAAAAAGTCGTATTGTCCTTTCCACTCGAGATCAACAAGTTTTCGTCCTGTCTACACCAGTCCAAAGATAAAACACCCTTCTTGTGACCCAGCAATACCTTTTCAGGTTCGTTGGAGTTACGTAAATCCCAAGTTAATATTAAAGGAACCGCATCATTGTCACTGGCGGTCACTAACTTTGTGGAAAGGGTTGGATGCCATGCTACATGTGAAAAGTTGGCTCTTCCTGAGGGGCCAGAATAGGATAAATGCAACACTTCTCTTTTGGTCTTGAGATCCCAGATAGATGTATAACCACTGCTTCCGGTACTGGCGAAGATATGCGACACGGAGTTATTCCAAGCCACACTGGTGACTTCGTCCATTGGGGTCATAGCCTGACCTGGGGAGAAGGGTTCTGAGAAAGTCTTGGTATCCCAAATGAAGATTTGGCCGTTGGAGCCTCCAGTGGCCAACACATGATCTTGTAAAGGATTGAACTGTAATGACTTGACAGGACCACTGTGTTTGTTGGACTTGTGTACCGAGGCTTTTGCAAGATCCTTTGACTTGATCAAGACTTCTGCATCCCAGAACTCAATCACTCCATTTTCGAATGCACCAGCCAATAATCCTTGAGGTCTACCTTCAAATGGCTTAGACCATGCCAATGCGTAGAATCTGTTTTCCACTGGGGCCAGGAAAATAGGCACGTCTGTCTTTGCAGAAGGAAATGTATCCCAGAGCTCCAATGAGGCGCTGGAGCTGAAGTTGGCATCCACGGCACCGGCAACAGTCCCGGTAGCCAACAATGGCAAGCTGTCCAGACTCCAAGCAAACGTTGAAGTCCGTTTTATTTCGGCGATTTTGACCATTTTTCAACGGGGAAAAGGGCACGAATAATATTGGTGGGGATTCCAGTCAATTGTGGTGATTTTCCAGGGCTGGACGAACGAAATCAGGGCACGAATGAGTTGAATGGGGTTCCAAAACTAAAGTTCGGTGTGGAGATGTTTTGGAAAGGGGCTTAAGTGGGCGAATTCTATCGTAAGAAAGCCGAAAAACTCGCAATTCCAATGTCGACACGCGTATTAACACAATTCACTAAGTATCAACGGGGTGACGTTTCGCAAATGGCCGCTTTGTTGAATTCGTTGCTGTTGGAGGGAATATGGATCTTTGAAAATGATTCGAACAACACACCGTTTAATGGACGTGCGGTCACGTGCGACTCACTCCGGACTGGCGAAAAATGTCGCATTGTCAAGTGATGGAGTGGAGTCGCGTGTCGCACTTGAGAAACAAATGTCGTTGTGAATCACGAGCGTCGCGTCTCTTTTTCTTTCTACTGTCCTGCACCTATGGGGGCTTTGTTAAGACACAATCGAGTTTGTAATGTTGTATATACTCAGGGGTTTGGGTCTTCCCGTCAACTTTTTCTTACTTTGAAAACACAATTGTGATGCTAAAGACCACAGCTACTATGTGCCTAATTTTCAAAGCTCCAGCCTCAATATTTATCCCTTTAAGTATCCCTTTCCCCTTGATCCAATGAATCTGGCGCCACGTCCCCCTACATGAATTTTCCACGCACCCTCGCTAATCACTACAATAGAAATCGCGCACGTGACCGGACATTTTTATCACCACCCTACCACTATATAAGATCCAAAATTCTGTAACACTCCACCAACCCCCTCTTACCAACTATCTGTGCCTTCCAATGGCTGCCATATCCACCTTGGGACATCTGAGTGCCTCTACCAAACTTGCACGTGCCCTCGTTTTTTTCTGGCTCAAAAGGCTCAATTCAAAGGTCTTTAGACCATCTTTAAAAGCGTTCTTGTTTGCCTATTTATACGTGGTTTTCCCGAAAGTAACGAACCATGTCATATTATCATTGAGGAAAAAGGACACCAAGGGAATGTTACCCCGTGCAATCAAGTATATGGTCAACGCTTTACATCCCAATAAATTCCCCGTTTTTGCTGCTACTTTGATCGCTACAATCAACATTTTGGAACCACTCATTTTCAACTTGATCCGCAAATTCTCCACCACAGATACCTTGTTCGCGTCTACGTTCCTTTCGTCGTTGATATCGGCGCTATTGGCGTTCCCCGCCTATCAAAGCCATATTTTGGGTTATGGTCGCTACTATTCGCTTGATCTTACCCTCTTGGTAGCCACCAGAGCTTTGGATACTGCCTTATCCTCAGGTTTGGCCCGAATTATCCCCACGAAATTTAGCGGCTATGGAGATGGCTTGCTTTTCATTACCTCGTGTTCGTTTATCATGTTCTCGTGGTTTTATGCCCCAGAAAGATTACCTCCAGCCTACGCCAAGTGGATCACTTCGGCTGCAAACATGGACCCAGAAATAATAGCCGTCCTCAAAGGTATACGGGATAAAACCTACGTGTACGGCAAAAAATCAGACAAACAACATCTTCTCCACCCCTATTGTGACCGCTATGGTGAAGACCGCTCGAGACTTGATCTTTCGAGTGGTGCCCCAGTGGATTGTGAAGTAGTCCATGCTTTCAAGTTTAAAAGCTGCGAAATCCACGCATTGTGGCGATTCTGGAGAGGGTTTCTCTTCTCACTCAAGTTATACGGTCCATTGAATGGATTGATGCTTTTGTTTCCAAAGAAGGCTCCCATGTCCTCAAGAATTGTGCGGGCAATCAAGTCGTCGATCCGGTCATCCACGTTCTTGGGAGCCTTCATTGGTCTTTATTGGTACGCTGTGTGTTTGGCTAGAACACGCTTATTTCCTAAATTGTTCCCCAATATCCCCAAAACACGATTTGATGATACCATCGGGCCTGCTGCTGGATCAGTGTTGTGTGGATTCTCGAGTTTTATTGAAAATGCCCAGCGTCGTAAGGAATTGGCGTTATTTGTTGCACCCAGAGCCTTAGGAACCATTGTCCCATCGGAGCCCTCAAAAATTAATTTGAAGCTTGAAAGTATAGTGTTCTCGCTCAGTTTGGCAACTTTGGTAGCTTATTCCAGACATGATGCTTCCAAAGTCAGAGGGATATTCGGAGTAGGGTTACAACAAGTATTTAATTTTGCATCCACCCGCCCAGCAAAATTGAAATGATTGATGAGAGTTGAAAAAGGGGTGGAATGTATAGTGTGAATTGAGTAATGTAGAGTGAAATAATACAAGAGAAGTGTGATGAGATTGAATTTTCAAATAAATATCTTGAAGATTTTATTATATCCGTAGTACGAATGGGTATCATTATATGACTGATCACGTGACCTGTGTTTTTCATAAAACTTTTGGAATAAAGGGGGGATATATAGATGAACCTGAAAGTTTCAAAGAAAATTAAAGGCACCAAATACATACTGAGAGTGTCATCAATTATAAAAACTTCTCAAAATCTCAATCTTGGCACATTTATCATAGATTTGATGACCCCTGATTGACTGACCCAGGCGGCCGGAAGTCAGCAGTTCACGTGAAGCAACCGGAAATGGACGGATTAAGCTGCAAACTATATAGAATACAACTATAATACTCAAAGGAAATCATACGAGAGGTATGGTTTCAAAGCAATTCAGTGAGCCCAGCAGTATCTCTAGAATCTCCCATCATTTTGAGCAAGTTTCCCTCACTTTTCCATGTTCTCCAACCCATTTAGAGATTCTCACCTCCCTCGCACTACGCTTACTACTGGCTCAGTGCAAGACGCTCGCACACAATCCATCACTAACATTTCAACACCACTGTTTAAACATCACCACCACCTTCTCCACCTCCATTCCTACCCCAAAGTATAAATACCCGTCGATTTCCCCCAGAAACCCATCCCCACTTTTTCCTAATGTCATGCTGGACTCAGATCCCCCCTCGCCCCGTGACCAAGTCATAGAATTCGACTTCCCTCTTCCCACCAACAAGCTCACCACCAATCTCATCAAACGTCACGAACAACTCTCCAAGTACATTCAATTGCCCCCGGACGATGCCTCGATTGCGTTCGTGTTCCAGGCTGCGGCGTCGCTCTGTGATCCATTCACCCAGCCAGAAGAAAATGAACATTCCATCTTGAGTCTAGACTCCATCAGTGACCTTGTCATCGCACTCGTATACTCCAAGTATATCCAAGACAACCATCATGAAATCGTGCTGGACAAGGTGGAGGTGGGCAGCATCAAGTTCGAGATATCGCTCCAGATGTTTACGTTGTTGCGGCTCATTCACAAGACATTGAATGCGGAAGACGAGTTGAATACACGGTATGTGAATAATGATGAACAGAACTGGAAATCTAACCTTGATAAGTGGACACCCCGACTAGTGGAGGATTTCAACCTTAAGATCATTTACTCTGTATCTTGTGTTTTGATAATGGCAATCTACAAGTTGTTTGGACCGCGAGACTCCGAGAACGACCCCAATACCTACAATCTTTTGGTCAATCCGTATCTTCATTATTTCCTCAAACTATGGAAATGCCATACCAATATCATTCTTCTCGGTCTAGAGATCGATAGACGAATTGAATTCGATAACCATGAGAAGGGTGAGATGGCAGAAACCCCGGAGATCGTCAAACAAACACTAAAAGGGTCCTCGTCCATTCGGTATGTTCTTTCATGGATCATTAATCAGAACCCATCGCTGTTCTATGAAGAGGACCAGACCGAAATCAGAGAGTTTGAGGCCCATGATTTGAAGAATGAATCTCTCATCAACTTTATCCAACCCATTGTCCGTAAAAAAATAAATGGAGGCTCCCTCCTGATAGACATGAGGTTGGTGATAATAGGACTCTTGATCCTTAATGCGGGAGTTTCCTTCAGTTCGGGACGTTTTCTTGAGCATGATGTGCCATCCAAAAATGAGGACGAGGCCAAGAGAAGGTTGAATAGATCCAAGCCTTTTGCAGAGTTGGGTGATATACTAATTGATTTGGAATACGACGATCGATTCGATGAGGACATACGATACATTTTCGAGTATGAGTACGAAGAATGGGAGAGCGATGATGGAGATGATATAAATGAAGAGGATAATGAAGATGACTTGAAAGAGAAAAACAATGATAATAAGATAGAGGAGATCAAAGACTCTAATGGACATTCAGAAAATGGAAATAAAACTACTGATGATAATGATAAACAATTGCATAAAAACGAAAGTTTCACAGACAAATCAACTGCTATACGGTCGACAGACTCTCTTTTGATTGAATTCGACGAATTCGGAAGAGACTGGAGAGATTTACCAAGAGGAGAAAATGACCAATACAATGATTGGTTTTTGAAGAACGCTGAAGAATTTGAAGGACTCAAGGATAAGGAAGATTCGAACGACTTTTTCACCTCTTGGAATGAATTATACCAAACATTCGAGTTCCTCAGTACAACCAGCATCGAAGGGGATTTAGATGCAGAAAGAAAGGTTGGGCAAGTGTTGATTAATACCATAGCGTTGGCCATCAAAAATGACAGCGATAATGATACTAAGGGAACAAATGGTTCCACAAATGAGACGGACCCCTCGATTATCACACCAGATAAAATATATCAATACTGGGTACAATCAGCCACGGAGGAATCAATTCAAATCACCCAAGAGAACAACAAACTTATTGTGCCTATCCTTAATATCACAAGGTTCGAAATTTTTCTTCACAATAACAATAAACTCGCCAGATGTCTTATGGATGAAATGCTCATGTGCAGTGGGTATAGGCGAGTTTTAATCTGGTTTCTTACGCATAATCTCAACATGTCTACTTTATTGATTGACTATGTGTTTGAGCTCTTGGCTGGGCTTCGAGGAGATAAAAAACGTCAATCACCATATAATTTCACCAGAAAGGGGGGAAAGTTGATTCTTAGTGAAATTGAGCAGCTGATGTTACTTCATGAATTTCTCACCAACAGTAGTATATATCTTTCATCTACTGAAGGCATTGAAATTGAAGATGGATACAAGGTTGTTCTAGCTGAGTCCATTGCAACCAAGTATATGTCATTGATGTGTCTCATGATCAATCAGCTCATAAATCTCGGGATTATTGATTTGGACAGATCAAAGAACTCTGCAGATTCTTCAAAACCAGCAGCAAATGATGAAGTAGACGATATTCATGACTATACAAATGAATTGCAGGTGCTTCTTATTAATTGGGTAGGTAGACTACCTGAAGCAAGACAATTGTTCTTCAAGGTGAAGAACTCCAATTATGAAGAGAATAAGAGTGGTGAGAAAAGCAAAGCCAATAGTCAGGAAGTAGTACCTGATAAATTTGAATATTTGGTTATGGATGCCAAACTTCAAAGCAAGATATTCAAACTATATGAGACAATGAGTACCAACGAAGTATCAGACGATTTGGATAAGAATGAAGAGCATATGGAATTTATTACTGAGTATGCCAAAAGACTTGAGGCCAATATTACGTTCATCTTGATGCCAAAAACAACTACAGGACAGGATTTCGATATCGTACTTTCTAACGTGCACCAAAACTTGGCATTCTTCTTTGAGAATTTCAACACGTTCTGCAAGATTGAGTATATCGCAGAGTACCTCTTCAACGCCTTTGAGGCTGTAATTACAAGTGGATCCATTGAATCAAAGGGTAAGCCTGGAAATCCGAAGGAAGAAGCTGGTAAAGGTGGAGACTTGGTTGAGTCTGAGTTCAACGATGTATTTCTCGATGGAAAAGGGAAGTTCGAGGAGGAAAAGAGTGATGGTGGAAAGAAGAAGAAGAATAAGAAAAAGAACAAGAAGAAGAGAAAGTGATCTCATTAGGACTAACCTGATGATAGTTCAGTGTATTATAGAATAAACGACATTATTCAAGGGCTCTTTATAGTTACCATGGTAGATTGTATATTTGACTCCTCTTTTGAAAGAGTCAGAAGGGTCAGTCAGAGGTTGCGAAATATCAGTAAGGAATATCAACTAGTTAGGCCAATTTTCACCAAAACGCAACCCAATTTTCTCTTGTTATTAGCCCCCGATCCCCATACATCAGCTAACTATTCTTCTCCCTCTAAACCCAGAGTTTCTCAGCCCGCTTAGTCCTATTTTTGTCTCCTTCCTGTTTTCTTAGTGAGCGCAATCTGACTCCACAATGTGACTCGCACTCACTCCCACACCCTTTGAAAATCCCCATACAATTCCATATCTACACTGAACTCCCCTTTGCCTCCTCTAGTCATGTTCCCTACTTCCTTGAAAACATCAATTCTAGGCAGATCGTTAGTTCATACACCCAAAAGAATGGCTTCCATCACTCCAGTACGTCAAGGCCATCGAATGCCGTGATTTTTGGTCTAGACCCCCACGTTGACTACTTACTAACACTCTAGGTTAAAACCTCCAATGCTCCTCCACCAGCTGCTTCTTATTCCCAAGCCATCAAGGTGAACGGTACGTGTTGATTACGTGAACAGACTGACTGAATTCGTTGACCAACCTGGTTGACGAATTGGTTGACTAAACTTTGATATAATTCATTACTAACTCTCTAGGTTTCATCTACGTATCTGGTCAAATCCCTTACACTCCAGAAAACAAGCCATTGTCCGCCAAACCATCGATTGAAGAACAAGCTGAACAATCCATCCAGAACGTTTCCAACATCTTGGAGGCTTCCAACTCTTCATTGAAGCATATTGTCAAGGCCAACATCTTCTTGACCGACATGAAGACCCAATTCGCTCCATTCAACTCCGTTTACGCCAAGTACTTCAACGAGCACAAGCCAGCCAGATCATGTGTTGCTGTCAAGGAATTGCCATTGGGTGTTGATTTGGAAATCGAAGTTGTTGCTATTGAAAGAGACGACAAGAAGTTGTAATCAATAGAGTACAAGATACAAGACACTCAAGAATACAAAATGAATATGAAGACTAAGCACAGTTTTATCCGTAGAAAGGGTGTAGGGGTTTGAAAGTTATATCCATTTATCAATCAAGTCAGTAACACTCAGATATGACCATCACTCAGATATGACCTTCACTCAGGTATCCTTCGTCCCTCTAATTGTAACTGATGATCGAGAATTGCAAAGTCATCACTAAGCATCTCTTCGTAATCTTACTCTACTCATTCACATCATTATGACAACACCTAAATATCTCCATGACTCAATTGAGTCAAGACTGAAAAATCACCTTATCTCTATTGAGTGATCTAGCCCAACACTCTCTTTATTGATGGTTTAATATTCAGATAAACCAGTGATTGAGTCCAGATACGGTCTATTCTCATAACTCTCTGCACATTGGTATATAACCCTATATCGCCACACAAATTAAAGCTAGGACAGCATATTCTCACTATCATCTCAATCAAATCTCACTACTAAACTCTTATCTATGAGACCCTTATATTGTGAGACTGCCGTTCAGGTCCTAGGGCTTCAACCCTAGCTATCACCCTTGTCTCACGTGCACATTCTCAATCCTCCACATCCCTCGCCTGCACATAGCCTCCTAAAATTTTTCGTAGCACTTACCGCTTGTATAGTGACTGCGCACTATGGAGACTTCGAAAATTTTGTAGTTGGGGAGATTTTTCAAATATACAAAATACGTTTTTAAAGCTCTTTTTGAAAGGTCTCTTTTAAAGCATATAACTACTTCAAAATGGCTCAACGTGTTACTTTCAGAAGAAGAAATCCATGTATGTAGCGATCCCAGCACACCAATGGCATGACGAAATGGAGGAGTGAAGAGTGAAAAGATTCAGACGAAGATGAGATATCAATCAAAAAGTGAACAATATCAATCCCAAGTGGACGAAAATGGAACGAAAAGAAGATCTGAAGTATCCAGCAGACTCACAAACCGAATCATCGAAGAATCAAGTCGAATTTGATGACTTTCGATGGAGCGATGTATGAATGAAATCATTAGTGTAAAGATTGAATAAAAATCTTTTGGTCATCTAACACTGGATAATCCCATGGAACACATAACTTGAGAAACCAATAGTTCCAATAACTATACCATCATCATTGCATTATTCACAACCACTTAGCTCATTCCGTCAAATGCCAGAGATATAACATCTCATTCACTTTTTGATGAATAATATACTAACATTTATAGACAACACCAAGTCTAACAAGATTAAGGTCGTTAAGACCCCAGGTGGAAAATTAGTTGCCCAACACGTCAAGAAGACCGCTTCTAGAGTCAAGTGTGGTGACTGTGGTATTGCTTTACCAGGTATCTCCACCTTGAGACCAAGAGAATACGCTCAAGTCTCCAAGACCCACAAAACTGTCCAAAGATCTTACGGTGGTTCCAGATGTGCTAACTGTGTCAAGGAAAGAATTGTTAGAGCTTTCTTGATTGAAGAACAAAAGATTGTTAAGAGAGTCTTGAAGGAACAACAAGAAAAGGAAAAGAAGACTGCTACCAAGAAGACTGCTAAGAAATAAACTCTAAAGTAATATCATGATTGTAATTTAGTCGTTGGTTTCAATGGTAACTTCTATGTAAAAACTTTTTATCACTAATACATACACGTTTGAACAACAATATGACTGTAAAATCAAGAAGTTGACTTAGGTAATACAAGAGGTACCTTTGGTTTAAAACTCTTGTGCCTCTTCCACTATATGTCGTAAAAGGGGGGAAGGAACGTGATCGCAGTCGCGTGACTGGACGAACATTTGGGTGCGGAATCGTGTTCCCGATGGTCGCAAAAAGCAGGTAAATTTTTGCATCACAAGATGACTATACATGAGGCTATAGGAAGTTGAAAGAGACCACCAAAAGGGTTATAAACATAGGAATTTTTCGTAATTTCGAGTAGATTTACCAAGAACATCTTTCAACCAAGTAGTACCTTCAATTTGCACTTTTTCCCATGAAAATACCTCTATAAACCACTCGTAATCATTGCGCGGCTTCTGGTGTCTTATCTGTGAAATAGTTGCAGACATCGGAAATGGAATCCATGACTAACAACGTAAACACAGGCGATGCCTCCCATATATAAGAAGCCAGCTGCCTAATTAAAGACTTTCTGGCTACTTAAGTCAACCAGGAGTCAGTATCAACAAAAACTCTTATAGTTGGCAGAAATAGAACTACGCTAGACCAAGTGTCGACCTATAGACCATACTATACCAAGAAGGCTACGTCCAAGAACATCAGGATGGATTCTGCCCGTTTATCCAGTATTCTCGAAAACACATACATTCCCCCTGCCAAACAGATGGCGACATCGGAGGTTCCAGCTTACCATCCTTGTCTCATAGTTCAGGACTCACAGACTGATGTTAGTAAGATCAAACCTTGTGGGTGTGCTGATAGCTATTGTGTGAAGAATGCACCAAGCTGGATCCCCAGGGCGAAGAGGTAGAGGTGATTGTTGAATGATAGGAGGTGACATTAGTGGTGAAATATATGGTGAGATAAATGGTGGATAATATGGTGGTAGAAGAGGGTCCTACAGGGTCCAGTGGTTAGAGTGCAAGAGTTGGGTGCAATTATTTATACAGTTGGGTGCAATTATTTATACAGTTGAGTGATCGAGGTTTGGTATTTACGGTACCAAGCTCTGATGACTCTTCATTAAACTGGCTAATGGAGCCTATATAACATTAATACATTAATATTGTGAAACGAGTATTTATTTTATCCCAATGGTAAGTATGAATTACTATTTTATGATTATATAAAGAGGATTATTCAAAAGAATATTCCACAATTGTTTACCGAAAACAAACTGAATAGAAATAGAAGGGTATCTAGAAATGGTGGGCCCGATAAAAACCAACTCACCTTAAGGAGTAATGGAAATTATCGAAGGCACCAGGGGTCTTTTCATCTGAGTCGAACTCTTCGAACTCGGACCGTTTGATGGATTTGACAGATATTGTACAGTCCTTTCCGTAGATAAATCTAGGGTGGAAGACCATGAATAATACATTGGTAATGAAGACAAGGGCTCCATCCAACGTCAATGGAAACACCTCAGTCCTGATCAAGTATCCATTCCAACCCTCTGATAATTCAACCACTCTATAAACACATCGAATATAGATCAAGGCCACTCCTACAAGTATGGCCAAAGGAACATACTTGAACAACGGTCTTGCTCTGGTACCTTTGAACTCAGGGTTATAAAAGGGCTCCAATTTTCTGGACACTTTCTTGCCCCTTTTGGTACGGAACAAGATGCCAATGAAGTTGTTTAAGCTGAACCCCACCAAACGATTGACCCGGTAGAACGCTCGATAATAGAAATCAAACAAGAACCCAAGGAACAATGTCATGGAAAATACCTGGAATGCTATACCCCCCACCATGGTATTTGTTCCTGGTGCTAATGGCGTATGGTTACTAAGAGCTGTTGAAGCTATACCTCCTCCAGCCGCTTGTACAATCAAACTGGTAGCATCACAGACAACAAACACGTACGAGAACCAAAGGGGTTTTAAAATCGAAGTTTGTCTTCCATAAATGACAATGACTTGGGCAAGAAGGAAATAGATTCCTGCCATCAAGAATGCTGGTGCCAAAGTTAAGGAAACAATTTGACACAAGAAGATATTCTCATTACTTTCACGGCCATACGCCATTGCTCTAGCGAAGTATCCAGCGAATTCAACAGCATTGCCACAGAAGAAGCAAAGAGAAAAGTAGACTTGACCAGAAAGGACTCCAAGAACAATATGAATGATGAGTGATATTCCATAAAGAGCGGTGTACAATATGTTGGCTATTCTATTGGGATGCATTCCAAAATAACTGGCTTCATTTGCAAGTTCCAACAAGTTAAGCGAAGCATTAAACAATTGCAGGGTGACCATAGGAAATTCCTGGGTGGCAGTTGCAGTGGCCAAGAACTTCTGACCATTGATCATTGTCATTGAAGCCAAAGCACCTCTCATTTCTTGCGAAAGATAGTAGAGGGAGGTGATATCGGTTTCTGTGGCCACTGCACCAGAAACCAGACTGATGATACTCAACAAATCGGACTCATGGGTAGGGTTAACGGTGGTTATAAATGTGGATGTGGGGATGGTGGATGGGGCCCAGGTACCAAGCGAGCCGTTGACAAGAGTAAGAAGTGCGGAAGATGTGGTTGAAGTAACATTATGATGATGGCCCATCTTGCTCTTTTTGATTGTTGCAAAGTTCACTAACGAGTGTTGTTAATGAATGGACCAGATTGGTTTACACTGAATATGATCTGCTAGCAAGATGATCAATAATCTTCTTTAGAGAGATCTTTGGGTTTTTCCTTAGACCTTTCAATTTTTTTTGGGCGTTAGCTGTTGTTCCAAGTCTTTTCCTTCGATAAAGCGGTGATTTTTTGCAGTTGAAAGGAATCAGAAGTCAAAGAAAGAAGAAGTAGCGAGTGAAAAATGGGTGAAGAACTGTTGGTAGATATCAAAAGAGGGTAGCATACCCAGGTAGTGGAGGGCATTTCCGAGTATATATTTCAATTCAAAGAAGAAGAAGCAGAAGCCTGTGTTCTCGATGGAGAAAGCCATTTTGGGGACAATAGATGGAATTCTAGGTGCAAAATAAACAATCCATTTTATTCATCAGCAAACAAAGTACAATACAACTTCGCACGATGAGCGTGTAGAGAAGGGGGTGGCCTATGTCGATCACAATCAACTTGGCCACAGTGCCAGGGACAACCTCTATTGAGTAGGTTCTTTTGGTGGGGTCTACTTGCAACGCTTCAAGGGTCCAACTTTAGTAGGTCGCAGCTCGTAATCAAGGTTGACAAGCTGCATAGAAAACGTCTGGAGATAGTTATGAGGTACAGTGCAGTTAGACGATACGAAGGCGGAAGGGGGGCCAAGCACAAACCAGAGTTTACGTGGCGGATAGAGGGCCTCGGGGCCAAAACGAGATCCGCAAATGAAATCCTGACTACGGTTGCAGAAAGTACAACAATAGCGACGGCATAATTTTGAAGTCATAAGCCACGCTGGAACCAGTATCATTATTGTTCGATGTCGACACTTGGCAAACCGTAATGAAGCCAATCCAGGCGGATCAGGGGCGGGCAACGGGCAAGACGGTTTAATGAAGGCTGGCTATATCCTTTAAAGCTTTTGGATATTGTGACTGGGCTTTAGGGTGCAAAAAGTTGAAGTTGCACCAGAGCGAAGAAGGAAGAGGAACAGAAATAAATTTCAAAAATAACATGGATCCAAAAGTGGAACAAGACAAGAAAAACGGTTTCTTGTCTCACTTTTGCTGGCTCTATCGAATACTTGCTACTTCGCCTTACGAAGATAACCTACCAATAGTCTCGTATCTCTGTGCAGCTAGCTGAACCATTTAGGGAACCAAACATCCTGGATTGGGTCTAGGTACCAAAAGTTAATTTCACTTTAGGCTTCACCATGCAAGGACGTCCTAGGTGATAGCCAATCGGGTTTCACCTGGCGCTTTCCTTAAATAAACTAGCGCTTGAAGGCACTGATAAAGCATTAAACTAGGCGCCATGTGCAGCTAAATCTCAGTACTGTGCCTTGCTAGCGGCATTTATTGTTATTGTCACTGGCACTGTATTGGTGTTTCCACTTTCACAAAGCTAAATGATTTAGTATTGCAACTCAACTAAATCGTAGCTATTCCGCCTTGGATTGCGAAGCTATTTGACTATAACCCTGCAAAGATTACTTCGGCCAAAAGTTCGCTAAAACCAGTTTGATAGCACTACAAAAGCCTACTTCCTTGTGCTTTTTATAACTCATAATTGCAATCTATTATCTCGATCGAGCCACGCTTCATCGCCCTATATTAATTCATTTATCATTCCCGTTTTATCCTATTTCTGCCTTATCCGAGTACACGAGCCTCCTTCTCTCTTTCTTTAATTTTCTTCTCTCGTCCCTTAATTTAGTTCGCCTAACTATTGACAGTATTACCCTCGCCACGTACAACAGCCTCCATGCCTCGATGCTTCACGCCCACAATTCGCGTTTCGTTCCTCTTTATGGGCGTAATGTCTCCTTTACTGAGACATCTCAAGTTCTCTTTACAATACCTGACTGACCCTGTTATCAGGATATTATTGTTGATGGTGGAAAATTATTTAATTTTTATTGTATCTGTATAATCTACAACGCGGTCATTTAGTCTAGGCTCCTTATTGGTGCCTATTGTTCAAATGTCTTCTGACCAGGGGAGACTAAGCTCCCGTCTTTGATTTTGTGGGCGTGGTTGGTTCGGGAGGGTTAATTTTGTGGTGCTGATTCAGTGTTGTTGTGCACCAATTCATTGGTGATCTGTTCCCGTTTCCAGAAGCGCAACAATAGATCACCATAATTTTGAAGGTCTTCA
The DNA here is from genome assembly GCA_030582675.1 of Suhomyces sp. yHQL142. Lineage (NCBI taxonomy): Eukaryota > Fungi > Ascomycota > Pichiomycetes > Serinales > Debaryomycetaceae > Suhomyces > Suhomyces sp. yHQL142. The sequence continues at coordinate 201,683 of JAJMGU010000019.1, forward strand.
ACACTGATCATAAGCTTGAAATCCAATAATAGAAGAAATTGTAGTTCGAGATAATTCAATTCTTCCAATGGTAACCCTCCAACTTTGGCATACCTCAAGTTTTTATAAAATATATCGGAAAAGAACTTGGACGAAACCGTAATCCCAGAAATAATCAACCTATGAATATTGAATGAGTCCATCACAAATAATTGTTCAGAGTCATTGCCATCCGCATCATCCGCATTGTTTGCCCCAGATTCTCTCTTTTTTTGTTTGAGATTATTGGCTTTCTTTGCAATCCGATCAAAGTATACCAACAACGAAAGAAACACCTCATTCGTAACTGGACAATACTTCAACACTCTGGCTAAATATGCATGAAGAGAGATCCCTGGAACGTTGGTACCGTGGAATGCTAAAACATTGGCCAAATACTTATTTTTCATCTCATCGTCTTCATCTTCCTTGTCATGGAGGTCGTCATCTTCATCGTCGTCAAGATCATCATCGTCACCATTAGTCTCGTCTTGAACTTCATCAACCTCAATCGTGTTGTTGTGGTAAGTATGCGACTCATCCACATCAACGTCTATCTTGTCATCTCCATCTGCATCCACCTCAATTTCCTTCTTTTCTGCTTCGTGTTGTTGCCTTTGCTTTTGTTTATTTGCTCTCTTTTCTTCTTTGAGTTTTGTTCTTTGTAATTTTTTCAATCGTTTTTCCTCTTTCATGCGCTGTCTTATGGCAATGGTATTGTCAAAGTGATTTGGATGCAATTTGTCGTTGGCTTCAATGATTTTGGTCAATAAACATGAAAGCATAAGAATTAAGTCATTGACAGGATAGTCTACAATGTTTAAGTGTTCCTCGTAAATTGCCCCATTACCGTTGTCGGCTCCTGTCTCGGCATTGTTATTGTTACCAGTGGATAAATTGTTATTATTAGTAGGTGATCCAGCACCATCTTTCATGGACAAATTATGCAAAAATTCCTTGTATGACATATAATGATCGGGCTCCATTGAAGAGAATGCATCTTTTTGAGCAGGAAATGAATTAGATGGTCTATTTTGAGGCTGGTTTTGTGGGGTTCCTTGGTATCCCAACGATGAAGACAGATGATTGGGGTGAGAGGTGCCCACCGTTGATGTCATATGGGAGCTGCCACTTCGGGAAACGGGATTAGGTCCTCTACTGTAAAACGAGTTTTGTTGTTGGTTCTGGAGATAGGTAGGAGTAGAACCGAACCCGCCATTTCCTGGTAACGAGTTGAATCTATGCTGTTGAGATCCGGAAAGAAACAGTTGATGTTGCTGCTGTTGCTGCTGATGCTGCAGTTGTTGATGCTGAGGAATATAAACCCCCTGGGGACCGTGGGAGGAGTCATTGTTGGTGGTGAAGCTATTACTATGCTGGGTAAACGATGGGGCCCCCTCGCGAGTAGAGCTGGCCGAGTCCATGGAAATGTTCGTGGTGGGAATGGCATGTGCAAGGATCCCTGGGGCCTTGTAGCTCGATGAATGGGGGTGTAAGTGCTGGAAATTATTGGATTGTTGGATGAACGAGTTTGTTTGAACCGACGGCGTATTGGAGTGATTCGAGGAATATGAGCTGCTTATGACCGTGGGGGTGTTATGGCTCGAAGGTATATAGTTTATGGAATCGTTCACGGGGGTGTTATACTGGTGGAAACTATTGTTGGCCGTCTGGTAGGAGTTTTGATGGAACGGAATGGGGTTTCCTGGCTTGGATAGGCTTGATGACATCGAACTGTAACTTGGAGGAAGGGGAGGTGCACTCTGGTCAAGCAGACCAGGGTGGATTTGGTGGGCCAGGCTAGCGGTGGACGATGATGACGTTGTTGAAGATGAAAGCAACGTTTTGGTCAAGTTGGAGATTTGATTGGGTGGCTTCTGTTGGAAGGGTACTGGACCGGGGACAGGAGATGTACCGTCAGGAACTGCAGAGCCAGCGGTGGGGTTCTGGATCAGGTTGGAGGCCGCTGATGGTTTATCCGGTGGGCCTGCACTCGGCGAGCTGGACCTTTCGAAGACATGCTCTAGCGTGGTAGACGAATCATTGTATTGCGAGCTCATTGCGTTGATGTATCGCAAGATGTTGGGGATTGGAGGGAGATCTAGATCATACAATAGAACCGGGACTGGATGTTAGTAAAAGAGCCTTGGAGGATCGATGAATGGCGAAAAGACGTTGGTGGGAGAGTCTTGTCTAACCAATCCGTGATGTGGTCCGTAATTTGAATTGTTCACTTTGTAATACGCTACTCCTCGCCCCGGAAACGTCCGATGGGGTTGGTTCAATTGGCAAGGCAGGTGGTGATCAAATCACAGCGACAAGCACACAGCGGGTGGTTCTTGTGGGGTACGTACTTCTGTCTGCTTCTAGGGGTCAGTTGGAGGCAGTCTATGGCGAGTGGTGGTGGGACTAATTGGCAGTAGATGTTTTTTTTATTGGCAGAAGTCGAACGCAGTGAGACTTCAACGATCGTAGCGAGACAGGATTAATTTGAGTGTAGTGAGGGTTGAAGAATCATTGCAAGGATAGCGAGAGCTGCCTAGAGAGAGCTTTCAGGGATATCTAGCGTATCCTAGGGTCCTAGGGAGTCTTGGGTGTAGACTCTTACTAAAGACTAGTTGCTAGCGATAGGTGAGTCCAGCCAGCCAGTAATGATGGTATGCCCAAGGGGACACCAAGTGTAGATACTCTCCCTATCCGGAGACTGTACAGAGGGTACCGACTGAGGTACTGAGGTACTGAGGTACCGAGAGATTGTTCGCCGACTATGACGCTTGCTCCACATTCCTCGCTACACTCTCGCTATTTTCGAGAACTTCGATGTCTACGTCATGGTAGATATTGCTATTGTTGTTCTTCTCCTTAAACTTAGGGAGAACACCTTGTATCCCATGGCCAGATCCCTAGCCCCACCACTACCACCTCCTGACTTCTCTCCCCGTATTCCCTTGCTCCGTTCGCTTCTACCGCCATGGCATCACGTGGCCCCTGGAGTCTCCCTAATAGGCAGTAGATCCATTGGTCAATAGGCAGGACACTGGTCAATAGGCAGGAGAGACTTTACGACCAGCCAACAGTCTCGGGGTTTCAGTTTCGATACCCTTTGAATCTTAGTCAGACCCCCGGGTTAGATTAGTCATACGATCCTTGTTAGTCGTACGAATCTTTGTTGGTCTAGTCTTCTTTCCTTCACTAACCCTCTTCTTGCTCCACTATCGTCAAGATCATGTCCACCGCATCCAAAGTCACCTTCGGGGCCACCTGCCTTTCAGCAGTCGGAGCATTTGTATTCATCTTATATTCTCAACAGGTCGAAAGAGAAGGTATGAGACAGGGCCCCATCAAGGATGCTGCCAGAGTCAGACAGATGGCTTTGAACAAGAAACAACGTGCCAATGAATTGGAGCATCTCGAGCAGATCGAATTGAGACAGAAGTTCGAAAGCGTTCAGCCGTTGACGGACGAGATTATTCGAGGAGAAGAGAAATAGAAACCACTTCAACAATCCAAACTCAGGTCATTTTCTTTACCTCCAATCCAGTGATCTGGAGTTCATACAACTTCACCATATTGATTCTGTCCATATCACTAGTTGATCTAATAACACCATTCAAGATCTACCTATCTGAAGGGTTCATCTAGTGATTTACTAGAGATCTGTTACATTTGTTTCTGGATCCTTTCCTTACGTGAAACTGATGTATGGACTTCTCTCCCCTTCACCCTTGTACATACCACCCTAGTCTATCTGTTAATACTACACCATAATCCTTGCAAATACAGTTATAGTTATCACATACTAATAGCATATTACCTATCTACGCTTGTTTGTGTTCTTGGAGACACCAAAGAGTAGGATTTCCCCTAAAAGAAGGGGCAAACCTCTGATGTACTATGATGCACTTTCGTTGTTTTCCGAACGAATCATAGACGTGTACTTTGCTTCAATTGACTTACCAGAACGGTTCGTCCAGAGCGAGGCTCCAAAGAAGATGTTTGGTCGTCTTCGTGACCCCAAGGGGTCGACCCGGCCAAAATACAGGTGTCGGACTCTTGTTCGTTGTTGTAGAAAGGAAGACATTACTAGGGAAAACTTTTCTTGTTCCTTATATATTGTGGTACTGCAGGTAGTACAGGTTATAACCTCATTGAAGTAATAACCCTAATGAATCAGTTTCATACCATTCTGGTCCATTTCAAAAACAGTGAGAGCTTCCTCTTCCAAGCACGCCCTTTATTTAACTCATTTCCTTCTTCTACTCTAACACTCCCGTAGTTTTTAATCGATCTATCCACTTTTGCTACGATTCGATGTTTTCACGTGACTTCGCCTATTTAGCTTAGTACCCTAAGTGAATTTTCTATACAATTAATAAATAACACTAAATAAAGAAGAAGCAACCTATTTTTGAGTCTCTGTGAGTACTTCCAATTGCTTTCGAAGCAACGAAGCCTCCTTTTGAGCGTCTTTTTTACATTTTTTTTGTTTCTAACCCGAAGTCTTGACCTTGAACTTCAGCTTATTTTTCCATTTTATACCGTGGGTGTTCCTTACGTCTCCATTTTCCCTATAACACCCTCCTCTTCATCGTGATGGTCGTTTTCGTGCTCTAAGGTATCGTCAATGTTATCGTAGTGTGACGGCTCCCGAGGTGAAATAATATGTGGAGAGTCGTGGAAGTGTACTGAAGAATGATGGTGTTGATAAGATGAAGGAGGCGACTTCAAGTTGTCTTCTTCATCCTCATGTCCGAGTCCGTTTCCTGCTATGGACATCGTCCTTGCCTTCATGGAGCTCTCTTTTCTTGGAGGGTCCAAGTATCCACCAATGGATGGTGAGTCTGCCGTGGAATTAAACCCATTCGCCGTCGATGGTGGATACTGCGAGATTGAATGTGACCGTCTATACGCGGACTTGTGCCTCGATTTAGGATCATAAATTTCAGAAGTGCTCACATTGAATGATGAGTTGAATGTTGGTTTTCTTCCATCTTCCACAATAGTTTGTCCGTCTATGTACGAGTTTCTCCTCGATCCAGCGGCACTGCTGGGGTTATCGTTCATTGCTACCAAGATACTGGCGGCTTCCAATAATTGCACCTGCTGATGTTTGGATATTAATAATTTTTTGGTCACATTCCATTCAGGTGTATGTTCCCAAAGGTGCTTGGCCAACGAGGAGATATGCTTGTAGCCCTTCCCACAAGCCTCACATCGGAGTTCTTCCTTTAATCTTCCTGTCTCTCCCTCACTTATTCTCCTCACCACGAATTCTCTTGATAAAGTGGGTACTGAGCTGGACAACGGAGTCGCTTGCCCGCTGTGTGGGTTGCTTTGCCCGTTATGGTGAGACCCCGAGGTGGGTATACTTGAGGAAGGCACATGATGGGTGTTGTAAGAATGGTGGTGGCTTGGAAGGTGCTGGTGTTGGTTTTGAATTTGAATTTGTTGGTTTTGGTTGAGATATTGCTGGTGTTTCATGGGTATCAGGTACGGCGTGGTGCTGGAATTCCGTCTATTATAGTGGTATTGGGTGCTAGCTGTCATGTTGTGTGTGGTTCCAGTAGAGTGGAAGTTTTGGGGGGTGTTTCTTTCTATTGAATAGGTCTATTATATTACCATAGGTGGACGAATGTATCAATTTATATAGGTACAGCCAATGAGAAGACACGAAAATTTGGCTTTTTTTGCACGGTTTTCAACGGGGTTTTTGCAGCAAGATTGCTTGGAATAATGAATCGAACCTACCTCTGAGTATCCCGGAGAATATGGAAGTATTGTGTGGCGTGTTGGTGACAATTAAAGGGTGTTCATTTAAATTAAGATAATTCTTGAATAATTTTTTTAATGATGGGCACTTCGGACTATATGCAGGAGAGTGTTCCAGAATTGCAAAAAGTGGGGGAGGTAAACGATTTGAGCAAAGATAAGATAGACGAAAGGTGGGGAGGAAAGAAGAGTACGCTTGTAGTTTTGGAAGGTGGTGTCTAGCTTGGTTGGCTTTTGCTGGCGAAAGTGTAGCCGCAAAACTGGTGGTTGAACACAGTTGAAGACGCGGTTAGTGATGAACCGCTAATAGCGCGTGACATCTAGAGGAATTCCTGTGTGACGTACCCCAGTATATAGTAGTACTAGTAGAGGGGAATCGTTACTTGTATGAGGACACGGTAGTACGATATTATAGTTTAGGGTTAAGTGGGTGAAAGCACTTCTTATAATGGTAGAGATGATGAAGACTTTTTCGATTGCTCTAGTAAGTTGTTGTATTATTCTCTCTGTATATATTGCAACCGATTCTTGATAATATAATGATCATAATTGCTTGAACTTGGTTTAGAATGATTCATTATCAACATCGGCATCTATGTGGTCATGAATCAGTAGATCTGCATCCATATCTGAGTACTGCTGGTTAGCTTGATGGCTAGTGTTGTGGTCATGAATTTGGTTTTGGTGGTGGATGTGAAGATGACTATTTCCATTTTCCAAGCCCTCGTCTTCAAAAGCTGTAGCTTGAAACCCTTCTTCCGTGGAGTAAAGAATGGTTTGTATTTTTTTTGTAAGGTCCACCACGGTTAAATCTTTTAATTGTGCAAAACTATTGGTTTCTATCAAATCATTGATGTTCTGCACCAATATCTCGATTTCTCTTAATTTGTTGAAGTAAAAGTTTCTCTCGGTTTCCAAGGTTTCCGCAGAGATCTTGTATTCCTGGACTTCCTCATTCAAAGTATTAAGCTCTGTTAACGCTTCGCCCAATTCTCTACTCACTTGTGCCAACTTTGCACTGCTTTGACCCTGCAGAGCCAGAGAAATTTGTGGTGCTGCTGTAACTCTGGACGTTGATGTTCCGGATACTTTTCGTGGTTGATTCTGTATGATTTTTGGACTCTGTGATGTGGTGGAAGTGAGTGTGGCTCTTCTGGATGCAGGGTTGGAGGTGGACGACGAGTTGGAGGGTGTTCTTGAACCTCCTATCGATGTTGTCCCTTTCGAATTGGCTCCGATTGACGATATTCTCCCACCTGAACCCAGTGGTGTTCTACTATGAGCATTACTAGCATTGGCTCCAGCACCTCCCTTCCTTCTGGCTTTTGCATCGTATGTATCGTTGATCCCCTTGTTGTCTACCCACTGTCTTTTGAACCACTGCAACAACTCCAAGTTGTCTTGCAACCGGCATTTGATCAATTTTTCCACATCTATCACCTTGGTGATGCCCTGTCTGGTGAACGCTGCCTGTACTATTTTCCAGTTCTGGCGATAGTCATACTCCGTACTAGCGTCAAATTTCACCTTGCCCATGGCGACCCCGCCGTATATGCAATCCATCAACTGACAAAAAGCTGCTCCTTTACCACACTCTTCAATTCTATGGTAGTTGATTTCTAACGTGTGGTTAAGCCACTCCAAGAGCTCCGATCTCGATTCTCCCACGCCCATTTTTTCACAGGTATATGCCAATTGATATGTCTGTCTCGTGATCCACCGTTGGGACTGTAATTGATCTGATTTTGCTCAATGCTTTGGTGAAGGTTTAGACGTGTTTGTTCTTAAAAGATTTGGTTACTTAAGCTTTGTTTTGATAGAGTTTCGGGAGTGCATATAGGCGCAGTACACCAAGTTTTAAGCGAGGTTTTGTAGACGAACAAGGGGAGTGAAAAAGGGGTAGTTTTTTCCGGGGGTTTGGAAAAAAAATCTATTTACACACTCCTATACCTCTTCTATAAGCCTAACATTTTTTTCTTCTTTTTGCTATCAAAACTCATTCATTTAACGACCATCTGTCAATTTTCTCACGTGCCCACAGACGACAGCTTTACCCAAGGGAACAAACCAGAAATCCGATTCTCGGTACAGGGCACACAATCCAGAAGATCAAGTTACCCGGACAATTAACTGAGAAAGTTTTTCCAGCTTAAAGTATACAAGCCATAAAGTTCAATCTACTACTTCCATCATTAACTATAATCAGAAGCATTTCATTATGGATACCAAAACCCCTGTTACATTAGCCAAGGTCACCAAGGTCTTGGGAAGAACCGGCTCCAGAGGTGGTGTCACCCAAGTCAGAGTCGAATTCTTGGAAGATGCTTCCAGAACCATTGTCAGAAACGTCAAGGGACCAGTCAGAGAGAACGACGTTTTGGTGTTGATGGAATCCGAACGTGAAGCCAGAAGATTGCGTTAGGCAAAAAAAAACGACAAAAAAGACGGCATATTACGAGGTCTTGATCTCGTTTGTAACATAAAATCCGATCTAGATCGAAGGTCGATCAAGATCAATGGTAGGGCACCCAAAATGGAAATCTACAATATCTAGGTTGTTTTGGGTCTAGACCATTCGTTCAGCATAGTTGTTTGTACAATCTATTGTATAGTACACCCAATATGTTATCAAGGAATATAATATTTTGTAGTGTCAGTAAGTCAGAGGCGGAATGGAGCCGAGGAATATGTGATTACTCCAGATTGAATACAAGAGTCCTATAAGGATCACCTAGAGGATACAGATTACGATCGAAATTGTTCCCATGTCTCTCTTACCTACACCATCATTTCTTTTCATTACTTTTATTCATTTTCAATAAATAAGTACATTCTAAGATGTAATGCATCTTGCCATTTTTATTCTCGTTCGTTTGACTTGTCTGCTCACTACTAAACTATTGTGAGCTCAAATCCAGTTGTATTGTATATCATCAGCAATGTGGACTGAATATGTTCACGTCGTAGCAGCGTGGGTTTAATTATAGTTCTAACGGTAAAGAATTGAAGGTTCATTATCATAAGTCTAATCAATTGCAAAGAGCAGGTCCAAAGTTTACTGCTTTCCCCGTTTCGCCAATTGATACTCCTCTTGCTTCTTTCTGACCTCGCTTACTTTATCATCCACCAGCTTGATGAATTGTAATCTCACCTTCTCCACTGTAGCCTCTTTCTGAGACTTCAACTTTCGTACTTCTTCATCTTCATCCTCGTCGGTTACCTCCTCTTGTGGATCGGGCGATGCTGATTGTGAGCATAACCGCTCAACTTGTTTGGTGACGTTTTTGGCGACCTGCTCACGTACCGGGCCCAAATCATTGTCGTTTTCGGCAAAATCATGAGACGAGGTGGCGGAGTGGCCTATTTCGTTGACTTTGGCAATGAATTGTTTGGTCACTTCCTCTCCAACATCATGTATGACTTTCAAGTTCGAGGACCTGGTTCTGATTGGTTTGGGATATGTGAACGCGTTGGTACCCAGGGGCTGTATTTGTTCCTTGAGGAGCTCGAGTTCGGTGATGGTCGAGTCTAAAACCTCGTTGGGAGTCACTGGACTCTCCACTCTTTTGTCATCCTTGATCCCTGTTCTCATTGGATCCTGGGTGGTGGAAAAGAAAGTATTGGCTTTCCAGATTGTGAATTGTACCAAGCTTTCGAAGGCGACTTTGTCGTGTCTGAAGAGGTTTGCCAGATCGATATTTAATGGCGAATCAGGTTCTGGATCGTCCAAGAGCATCAATATCGCTCCTACCAAATGTTCCAAGTTCCAGGCGGGAGACCAGTTTTCTTGTTTCAAGATATCGAGACAGATCTCTCCTGTTTTGTAGTTGATATTGGGATGGTTGATGGGGGTTAAAAAGCGGATTGTGGGTGGTTGTAACGGATACTTGGGAGTTACACGGATATCCAATTTCCACTTTCCGTTGTAGTAAAAAGGTGAGTCGTCTAGGGTCTGTTTTGAGATCGTGGCTATCCACTCAAAAATGTTGATTTCGTCTCCACTACCTACGACGGGTTCCAACGATAGAATCTGGTGGTTCTGGAGGTGAGGGGGGTTCTTGGTATATTGCTTGTATTCCTTGAATAGACGTCTTTCAGCCATTAATGACAGGTGGTATATTTATATGAAAGGTAAAGGAAAGTATGCGCCTGGATTTACTTCAGTTGTATCCAAACCAACAATACTGGATGAGCTATGCACGTATATTCTATGAACCAAACCAGTGATGAATAACCACAGAGCTTGATGGTGATGATGTTGATGAACTTGTTGGTAAACTTGTTGATGGAAGTTGTTGATGGAGTTGAAGTTTTGAAGTTCTATTATTTGTTGTTTTCTGTGCAAATGCTGAATTATCTTACTTATATATACAGTCTAACACTCTTGCCCCAGTCATTCCAGGTCTTTCTTGTAGTCGCCTCGGTAAGCGTACAATAGAAAAGAAAGAAGTGGAAGCCTCGAATGACGTAAATATCACGTGCAGTGCGACCCACCCCCAACGTGCAAAAAACCACGATCTGAAAATATTTCCCGGAAATAGAGTGAAAAGATGACCTCCACTGGGTGTGACCAAACTCTTCCACATACGACGCTATTTGGTGATGGAGATCCGTGAGTGAAAAGTCCCACATTTGCTTTCGTTTGCGACGGTGCCGCGCTTGACCTTTTAATTTCCAAGAGCCGCTGCAACTGCTGCTGCAAAATATCGTACTACGTCATGCCGCATTCCTCGGATAAATCCCCAAACCCTGCAATGCCAGTATAATTAAAGATGAGCCTCCGTCCTGTTCGGCGGCTTCGCTATACTCTCGTGGTCCGGCAGATCCTTTGAGATGATGATGACTGTGATTATAAATGAAAAAGTATTCTGTGGTCTATTAATTTATACTAAGTATATTGTAATTTTCCCCATTTTTCATATTTCGCAATAATGTTCAAAATTCTATAATTTCAAATTCTAAAATTTCAGAAAGTAAAATCCCTGTAACTTAGCAAGAAAACAAATTAACACCAATGTATCATTCCACAGCATTGCTAGAGTTTATCCCTATCAACCAGCATCAAAAAATTAAAAAATAATGACTCCTACGCGGTTCGAACGCGTGCATCTTTACGATAGTAGAACTTGAGTCTACCGCCTTAACCACTCGGCCAAAGAGCCATTTCGATGGACGATTCAGGCCTAGTAAGTTTCAGGTAGTCAAAAAAGGTTGTTCACGTGACCCGGCACGTGACCTTGAGAATTTAATTTTGCTGCAAAATAATCAAAACTCGTCTCTGCCCTTATAAAACGAGAAATTTTTTCCACGATTTTAGACGATACCAATTACACCAAACTTCTTCAAAAATGCAATTCCAACAAGTCGCCATTGCCTTAACCGCCGCCACCGCCGCCACCATCCCCAACGGGTCCAATGGGTCCAACAGATCCAACGGTACCACTTCCTCCGCCGCCGCCGGTGTCGCCTCTGCCAACCTCATGGGTGCTGCTGCTGCTGCTGTCGCAGGTGTTGCTTTGTTATTCTAAGCCTGAGCCGCCAAAGAGAATGCATCTTTTGCTTATGGGACGGTGGTCCTTGTTCAACCAGCAGATCCCCTGGTACCGATAGTCTTTATAGAAAGGTCCACCTCTTAATTACCATTATTTAATATATCGAGTCTAATTCTAAAAAGTAGCAAGCCATCTCTGAATTGTGAAAAAAAACACACCGTTTTTTATCTTAACTTTCAGCGCCATCAACGCCATGTAAATAGTATTATCTTGTCGTCAAAGCTTTGGATATTACATGTAGTACTTCTGGTGCCAACCTCCACAAATTCCCATGTCTCTATCGCTGATAAGACTGAGTTGAATCAATCCGACCATAATTGGGCTAAACTATGTTTACAAAAAAAATACAAATTGAGGGAAACCTTGCTACAGTATAAAAAGGTAGCGACTGCAACATTGATAGTTAGCTGATGGACTTCAACATATAAGCGGCCAATATTGTTGTTTTTTCTCGGTCAAGGATTGATTTAACGAATAAACGTGTGCGCTATATAGTGGTACTATTGAAAAAAACCGCAAAAGTGTTGATCACCAGGGCCTACATTAAAACAAGTAGGAATTACAAAAAGAGGTTGGTGTGAATGCTCCCTTCTATCAATGCTTGTTTTCAACTTAGTTCAGACTTTTTGGACAATAGTGCTTTCAAGAAATGAGACTATATCGTTGGAATTATGATGTGAATATTTCACTTTAACCAAACTACTAGATGTCGAGATCTTTCACAAATATGAGTTATTTGAATTCTTCCTTGGAGCATTATATATAATTTGGATATAGTAGCAAACTTCAAGGACTTGGCCGGAATAAGATTAGTATATGAGCCTAATTGACCCAATACAACGTACTTCAGTACACTGAAGAGAGATTACAATTGACAATGTTTTAGTGGGTGAAGGGTACCTGCCATCTATTCAACTTTAATTTCGAATTGTAACCATTCAGTTCCAACATTATTCCACTACCACTTTTATCATTGAATCGGTAGTCGGTTGAGGGATTAAAAAAAGACAGGGAAACTTACTGCAGCCGACATTCGTAGCGTTACTAAGTTTTGTAATGTCCATATGCAATAGCTTACCAGAACTTGGTTAGGCATTATAGTATCATTTGCCTACTTGAAATTTTGGAAGCGCTCTTTGTATCAGCAGTCAACCAGCTTTATACACGACACTATAGTCAAAGGATTAAGCAGAGCCTCAACTCTATCTCTTCACGCTTTTGATCCTTCCCTTTCAACAACATTTACTTCCATCGACGTTCCAAGTTGAAAAATAGGCAACCCTACAAACTGAAGTCTTGGGTATATGCGTCATTTCCATCGCCCAGTTTATGTAACTTAAATTTGATACTGAGGTATAGATATGAAACTGGATCCTCAATGCTAACAATTCTAGAGATACTATTTTAATGTCTGAACCGAGAGACCTGTAAGAGTTTTTGTCATAGGCGGAATTAGAATACATGAACATCCTCTGAGATCAAGAAGCCAAATTAATTGATACGGTAGAAGAAAGCTGTTTTTGAGGGTTGTTGCATGTTTGGGCAGTTGAAAATTTGGTTTTCCAGCGTGTTCCGAGGTAGTTTGGTAAAAATTGAAGGAGTTTCATAGCCAGCTTCTTTGGCCTGAGCCGGAGCTCTATTATGGAAGCTTTGGGCATTCCAACAGTTTCCTGGTCTAGAAGAGGAAGTGCATTCGGGGCGAAGTGTCTTATGTTGGTGGCGCGAATTTTTTTGCGTATGCGAGTTATCTATGTACTTTCTGAATCTTGCTTATATCCTTTGAAGGAAGCATCTTGAATGGGCAGTCCTTTCCTTGGTGCTCGGTATGACGACACACCATACATTCCGAGATAGGGCAATAGAATCTGGTATGTTCTAGAGTGTGGCACTTGGTACAACATGGGAGGTTGGAAAGAATCTTGAGTAATTGTCCAGGGCATTCGGAGTAGGTCTTGGTCGGGGTCTTTTTCAGACTCAAACCAATTATGAGAGATTTGACAACATCGACGTACATGTAAAAGATTTCTTTTGGATCATCAAGTGTGAGCACTTTTTCAGGCCCAGACGTGTGCTCCTCGTAAAACACGGTGGGCTTATCTTCAAAATGACGTCGAAAGAGGACATCCCACATTATGTAGTTTTCTACGGGAGTAGAAAATTCAACGGCAACAATGGCTTCATAGTGAGATGGAGAATATTTTAAAGTGTACCAAAGTTGTGGTAGAATTTTATCGTTTGAGTCAAAAGCTGGTAAAGTGACATTATTCAAGGCCGCAATGATCATGATGGATATTTCATCAAACATGGGGATCCAAAAATGTATAAACTTTCCTGAGAAGTTATATTTTAAACTCTCGAGGAGTTCAATAGTTGGATTTCTAAATCGTCTTTTGGTGAAACGGCTTCTGAGTTCAGATCTCTTCATGGAGACTTGTTCCATGGCTGAATGAACCTTCTGACTTTTTTTGTTAATCTCTTCAAGAGTTAAAGTTTCATCCGGTTCGTCCGTTGAGTTTTCTTCGTCATTGTGGAAGTTTCCAGAGAGACGAGCTGATCTTTTTAAAAGGTTAGCATACTGGTTGCTCAAATTCTTGTATTCTCTTACAAGAGGAGATTCCAAATCACGAAAAACTTTTTCCTTATGAGAGGCGATATAGTTTCTCAACGACGCATCGAAGTCGGCGTTTGTATCTGGTTCTGGCATCTCAACCAATTTAAACCTAAGATGGCTCCTATCGTTATTTGAGAAAGCTGCATAAAATCGGTCGATAAAGGTGTCAGATTTAAAATTCAAGGTATGGAGATGGTTTCTTCTTTGAGAAGAAGTTAATTGTTCTAAAAATCTCCTCTGTTCGCTAGCTAAGTGGTAGTCAGTTGAACGATCAATCATTTTTCCCAATCTGAGAACAGGGGGAAAGGTTAGAAGGAGCTTCTTGAGTGTGGGATGAATAGTTGGAGCATTGGCGGCGGTGAACGAAGGAATTGACGAGTAATTTTTGGTTTCACTGGCTTTTTTGATCCTGGCCAAACTAATGGCATTCACATATTTTTGTTTTTCAAATTGTTTGGCGTAATGATAAAGTTCTGGTGAAGTAGGAGAGTCGAAAGTAGGATTATGGATATTGTTTAGGTTTTTTGAGTTTTGCACGTTTTTGAGATTTCGTGCAGATTTATTTAAAGTATCACCACAAGGTATTTCAAGTGCCTGGGTAACAACAGAGTTGTTGATAGTGGGAGAAGAGTCCAGGGGGTTAATGGCATCGGCGTTGTCAATTTGAGACTTGTTTGGGCTCTGATTGGTGTTGAATTGACTGTTTTCAGTGGAGGAAGTCTCGCGTTGAACAGGGGTCGAGTTTTGATGGTCAGTAGCGGAAACGGTCAGTTTTGAAGCTATGGAAATCCCAAAGGCATCATTTTGATTCCCTGGAGCGGGCGGACACAATCGTGGCGGCCCAACGTCGTCAGAATACCGGTCTGGACGGGAGAAGGACTGCATAACTATGGATTCAAAACAACACGTGACTTCGTGGAATAATGTTAGGTAAAACCTACTTCGCAAAATATGCTGTGAATAAAACTATAGTCAACAGTGCTACTATGCAGGTGATTACAATATGATTACACAGGCGCAAGTTGGGAAGTATAGTGGTGAGCGATTAAAGAGGTGAACCTCTACGAAGTAAGGAGTACGAGCGATCCCAGGAAAGTGTGGGATAGTTGTAAAGGAGTTCATAACAAGACAACGTGGTAATGTTAAGGGTTGATAAAAAGGAAGAGTACTAAAGTCAACAGATTAGTTAGAAAAGAGTAGGGTTCCATACATAGTATACCTCCTTGAGTCAGAAGAAGCGAGAAACTAACAGTATTGCTAAGAGATACATAGTTGCGAGAATCAATACAGAACATGAGACGCTTCCACACGAGTAAGACTTGCTCTGTTCTAAGAGTTATAGCCAGCCGTATTACCTAATTAATTAGTAATAAACCGACCTAAATTATCTGTATAAGCAACGCCCTTTATTTCTTCATCGAAAGGCAACTTGTCCGAGTGGTTAAGGAGAAAGATTAGAAATCTTTTGGGCTTTGCCCGCGCAGGTTCGAATCCTGCAGTTGTCGCCATCTTTTTTTTTCATATCCGTCTCAGTCCTTATATGCACACCGCGAAACTGCATTTTCGATTACTATCTATCAAATCCTGATTGGCCTGCAGGGACGGCCTGAACCGGCGCCGGTAAAAAATACGACTACATTCTAAATTTTTCAAAAGGCAGGTACGCGCACGACCGCTTCTTTTGGAAAAGTTTATGAATCATAATCAAAGATTGTTCAACAGACTTCAGTATCTTTTTTGCAGCAGAAAGTGTTATTCACCATGAGTTACTTCAGTAAACCCGCATCTGCAGTGGCTTCTGTTGCATCGATGAAAAGATTTGTACAGAAACGAGCCTTTACCCAAACAACCGCTTTAAATGAGAAGAAATTGAATAAATACTCATCAATTGTGACTCAATCACCTTCCCAAGGTGCTTCGCAAGCCATGCTTTATGCCACAGGATTCGACGAGGCAGATATGGACAAGGCCCAGGTTGGTGTGGGGTCTGTGTGGTGGTCAGGAAACCCGTGCAACATGCACTTGATGGAGTTAAACCATCAGTGTACTGATTCTGTTAATCGTGCTGGATTGAAAGGAATGCAGTTTAATTCGATCGGTGTTTCTGATGGTATCACCAATGGTACTGAAGGTATGAGATACTCGTTGCAGTCGAGAGAAATTATTGCTGACTCGTTTGAGACCTTAATTATGGCTCAAATGTATGATGGTAATATTGCCATTCCATCTTGTGATAAGAATATGCCTGGTGTACTTATGGCCATGGGGAGACACAATAGACCTTCTATCATGGTTTATGGTGGTACTATCTTGGCAGGCTCTCCTACTTGTGGAGGTGGTAACGCTGCCATTCCTGAGAAGATTGATATTATTTCTGCTTTCCAATCGTACGGTCAGTTCTTATCCGATGCCATTACTGAAGATCAAAGAATGGATATTGTTAAGCATGCCTGTCCTGGTCCTGGTGCCTGTGGTGGTATGTACACCGCCAACACCATGGCCTCCGCTGCCGAAGTCCTCGGTATGACCATGCCTTACTCGTCGTCTGCTCCTGCTGTTTCCAAGGAAAAGGCCCATGAATGTGCCACCATTGGTGAAGCCATGAAGAACATTTTGGAATTGGACTTGAAACCAAGAGATATCATGACCAGAAAGTCCTTTGAAAACGCCATTGTTTATATCATTGCCACCGGTGGTTCTACCAATGCCGTGTTACATCTTATTGCCATTGCCTCGTCTGTAGGTGTTGAATTGACCGTGGATGATTTCCAAAGAATTTCCGACTCTACTCCATTATTAGCTGACTTCAGACCTTCTGGTAAATATGTCATGGCAGACTTACAAGAATATGGTGGAACTCCAGCCGTTATGAAGTATTTATTGGCTGAAGGTATGATCGATGGTAGTCAAATGACTGTTACTGGTAAGACCATCAAAGAAAACTTGGAAAAATTACCTGCTTTACCAGACAAGCAAGATATTGTTATGAAGGTCTCCAACCCATTGAAGCCAAGTGGACATTTGCAAATTTTGAAGGGTACTTTAGCTCCAGGTTCCGCAGTTGCTAAGATCACTGGTAAGGAAGGTACTTATTTTAAGGGAACTGCCAGAGTCTTTGACGAAGAAAGCGACTTCATTGTTGCATTAGAAAACGGTGAAATCAAAAAGGGTGAAAAGACTGTTTGTGTTATCAGATACGAAGGACCCAAGGGTGCTCCAGGTATGCCAGAAATGTTGAAGCCATCTTCTGCCTTGATGGGTTACGGTTTAGGAAAAGACGTTGCCCTCTTGACCGATGGTAGATTTTCTGGTGGATCCCATGGTTTCTTGATTGGTCACATCGTCCCAGAAGCTGCCGTCGGAGGTCCAATTGCCTTGGTTGAAGACGGTGATATCATCGTCATCGATGCCGATAACAACAAGATCGACTTGTTGGTGGATGAAGATACCTTGGCTCAAAGAAAGAGCAAATGGGTCGCTCCAGCTCAAAAATACGAGAGAGGAACATTGGCCAAGTATGCCAAATTGGTTAGTGACGCTTCCTTAGGTTGTGTTACCGACTTACCATGATCAAAACAATTGGTCAAAACATGGTCCCGCTTATTAACTGTACTTTATCATGTTGTCAACTGAAAGACACAATTAGTCATGTTTTTTATTAAACCATTCAATTCTCACCAAGCTTTTTGCTTCTTTTCTTTCTCCTCTTTATTCATGCATCTTATGTATATATTTAAAAAAACTACATCATGTCCTAACGAAAGGATTACAACAAAAAGATCTTAAATTTTTTACGTAAAATCGTTCATTACCCTAGCTTTTTACTCAAGTAATCAAGAAGATACTCCTGATCTTCTTTTAATCCCGGATACTTGAAATGCTCAGCTGTACAGAAAAGAGGGATCTCCCATCCTTCAAACTTGTAGATAGTCTTTGCACTTAGATGCTTGCTATGCTTGAGAATGGAATCGTTGTGTGCATCCACGTTCTTGTTGTATTGCTGTTCCAAGGTCTCTAGTGACTCTTGGTTGGTTTTTCGAAGTATCTGGAGCTTAGATGGATGAACCCCTTCCATTGATTTGGACTTGGTTCTTTTAAGTTCAAGCACCTTCTTTTGGTATTCGTTTTCAATTAGTTCCCTCTTTTTTGCCCAGGCTTCTTGATGCCGTACTTGTGATCCTATCAACTCTTTCAATTCGTTCACATTGGCTTCGTTGGCCAAAAAGTTCAGGTGCAAGTGTTGTTTGGCATGGAATCGATTGGTGATGAACCTAGCTTCTGGACCTCTATACTTGATGATATTTGCCCTAGAATCCCCTCCTTGGGAAGCCACCGAATCCTTCTTGCTGGCGCCTCCTATCACCTGTTCATTGAGGTATCCGTACACTTTGTTGGTGTAGTGGTTTCTTCTTTTTAATAACTCTATCAATTGTGGATCAGAGCGCTTGTCTTTGATGATTTTATAGAGTCGTGCCTCGTTGAGTTTGGTCAAGCCCGGGAAGTTGGAACTGGGACGTTCTAGCCTTTTTCTAAGTATATGTACCACCGTTTGCTCCACCTCATTTTCGTTCATTGTCGTGGTGTTGAAGGAAAGATGGGTGCTAAAATTTGTGAGATCAATTGAAGGAAATCAAACTTCTTATATAGCACCTGATGAATCCAAACCAAAAGGTGCGGAAATCAAGTTATTAACCAACTCACATCTACAATCACTTCTTACTAATCATGATCTATGTCACTATCAGACCAAGCTCTCTTACGTTTCTTTCTAGTCTATTTATTATGTTCTTCCGCTCGATACTATTAGACGTATACCTATTAGACTTTCAAATGTGTATACCCATTCTCTTGAACTGCCGTTATTTTATTGTTTGATGCTTTATATGGCGTTGGGCTGTTATTTTGTTCTAACTGTGTAGTCATCACCACTCTTGGTGATATAACGTACCCATGGGTATGATTGATATTGTAATTTGGGTTCGTTGATTCTCAAGTATCTAACCTGGATACCACTAGTGGTGAAGTATGGAATGGAAAAGTTGACCTTGATTGGCTTCTTGTTGGCTAGAAGAATCTCTTCCGGGTCAGTCACAGCTGGAAGTCCCAATTCAGCTCTCATATGGAATTGTTTACCTCCTGGGAAAGTCTTGAGCTTCCACACGATATGTGACTTTTCCGGAATCCATTTCACGGTCCCGTATTCTGGAGTGAACTTTGGAGTGTCTGCATCTTCTGGGATAGGGATGATTACTTCCACGTTATTGGCAGTCGACTTTTTCTTGATTTGTGCCTTGACGGAACAGAGGATCTCAATCCGGGAATGCTTGTGAATTTTCGTTTTACATTGTACCAATATAAGTGGTTTCATGAGGAATTGTGCCGACGATAACCGATATGACATCACAGTAAACTCTCCATCGGGAGGAATAAAGGTGATGATCCTCTCGTTTTCGAACTTCGACAAACGCACACATTGATGGAACTTTATGTCTTCCATTTCGATTCCCTTGGTGTTGGTTTGTGCCTGAGGAGCGGGGGCCGGTTCATCATCATCGTCACCCCCCGAAGCGTGTGGAGGCGCGGTGAATATACCCTTGTCATTTAATCCCAATCTGAGGTCTGGCATTCCACTGAGATGGGATTTGACCTTGACTTCTCCAAGAATCTCGGAATTTAATACCTGACCATTGGCAGTGATCAACATATTAATGGACTCAACCACATCCAAAAATGCCTCGTTTTTCTTGTAAACAATCCCATCTTTTCTCCATGAAACTGCATTGGTAACTGCCTGAGGAGGTTGCACCAAATGATTGGCTGCTTTCTTGACCAATTTATAGTAGTCTTGGGTGATGTATTCTTTCAAGATCTTGGTGTCCGTGGTCTGTGGCACACCAAAGTCCATCATTTCATCAAGAAGTTCATAAATCACCACGAAGTTATCCCGAATCGATTCCTCCTCCAAACTCTTAAAGTATTGGGTCAACACCTCGATGATCTTGGACAAAAAGATGATAATGGCCATGATGTTCTCGTTCTTTCGGGTCAACGCGCAGAGATACAAGTTGTTGTGGTTGATGTAGATGTAATTGATACCCTGACTGTTGATGAATGGCTTATAGTCGCCATCTTCCTGACTGTTTTCAAGCTCAAGTAAAAGAAGGGGGAACTTTTCAATAGTGGTGGAAGGTATGTCTCCTTTGTAGTCTCTTGAAAGCAACGGTTTCCCCTTGATGTCTAAGAAATGGATCTGGGACGCCATTCTGCTTGATGATATATGACGCAATAATCAGGTCCCTACTGGTAGTGAAGTTTCTGGTGATTGCAGCAGTAAGGTTGATATTGGTTGGTTAGCTTGTTAAGTATTGGTATGAACAACAAATAGGTTGGGCTATGTGCAGGACAGATCATACGCCTATAAGGCGCGTAGAGAGTGAGCACCAGATGGATCTTGGTCTATTATATTGTGGAAATTGATAGGTATTAGGTTCTCGGAGTGGCTGTATAATGTATAGATATGGCTTATCATATATACCTTGTTTTTTTTATGGAATTTTTGCACCCAAATTACGGCTAAAAATTGGATTGTTCTAATTTTGTTATTA
Organism: Suhomyces sp. yHQL142; assembly: GCA_030582675.1. Lineage (NCBI taxonomy): Eukaryota > Fungi > Ascomycota > Pichiomycetes > Serinales > Debaryomycetaceae > Suhomyces > Suhomyces sp. yHQL142. The sequence continues at coordinate 222,238 of JAJMGU010000019.1, forward strand.
CCCTATTATACAGAGAGATATGTCTATAATGTAAAATATATGGTAACTCTACTTTTGCAGCCTCCGTTGTCATCTTTCGCTCACCCTGTGGATCTTATATCAAAAAGTTGTTCTTTTCTCAATTCTTTCACGTTCCCTTGAACCTTGCTTCAGCTGCTCTTGCCCTCTGTTCTCTCATCAACCTCATCTTCTGTTGGTCAGATAATCCACTCAATTCATTTATGCTAGCACCTGCTTGAGAACCATTTAAGGTACCCCCAGACGAAAACCTTGGTTTTCTCAATTCCATTTCCGTCTTTTTGTCCAATTCTTCCTGAAGCGCTTTCTTCTTTTCGGCCTTTATACGTTCACTTTCAGCGTCTTCTTCTTTAGCGAACTCTTCTTTCGTTTTTGGAGGTCCGACCTTGGACTGGGTCCAGTCACAGTATTCCTCACCCAACTTGGATCTGGCAATTTGGAACGCGTGCTTGGTTCCCAAATCGCTGGTGACTTCGACGGGGGTCCTGTTGAATTGGTTTTTCACCAATGGATCGGCTTTCAACGTGCCCAATAAAATAATCACCATGTGGTCCAAGTTATGGGCAGATGCATAATGTAATAATGTGGGATTGTTGATGTACTTAATCTCAGGACTGAGTCTGAAGTCATTGACAGAAATCTTATTTTGCTTGATATAACTTATTAATTTTGGAGCCTTTTGCTTCTTGAGTAATGCAGTGATTTCCCCTGAATGATTATCATTTTCGATCTGCTTAGGATCTCTTGTATCCACAACTTGTTCCTTTTTTTCACTTGGCTCATTTCCCTTCTCCAATTTTTTCTTTGCTTTTTCATTTACTTTCGGCAAATCTACCACTTTTAAATATGATAATTCTGCCCATGCTCTCCTTAATTCTGAAGTGGTTGCTCTTTTTGTTGTGAATGGGAAAGTCTTGATCCTTTTATCATCGTTTTGCAATACTGCTCCTTCGTATCCTATCAATATCTTCCTCATACTAGGCCCGTTTGCACGAATGAATATCGACGTGCAATCCTTCAATTGTGAACTCCATTCTTGAATTAATTCTCTCACTTCCTTGATCAAGGCCTGTTCATTATACCTTCTGATAGATGAACCCGCGGAATTGGCCTTTCCTCTGGCATTGTCACTCGCGCTTTGTGCCCCACCTTGTTTTCTTCTGGTGGTATACCTATGGAATGTCTTGGACACTATCACATTCACAGCCTGTTCGTACTTAGATTCCTTAGCATTGGGTGCGTTTCCTCGTACATTCTTGGGAAGATGGGAAACTATCGCTCCTGCAAAATGACCACCTCCAATCATGAACAATGCCGATTTTGCAGTTCTATACTTGGACGAAAACTCTTTCAAGGTTTCCAAAGGAGTTTTCTGTACTTGTTCTTCGGTGTAGAGTCCTTTGTACACCCCAAATGCCTTCGTGGTCGGCAAAAGATCGGATTTAAAAAGCACATATGGTAATCTGGCATTGAGATGACTAACGGTGTTTTCTTCGTCCTCTTCGTTATCCACTCCGGTAGTAGAGATCGATATATTTTTGATTAACGATTCCACCTTTTTGTTTTGGTTCTCAGCTCCATCTTTTTCATCTGCTTCTTCGTTTTCTTCTTCGTCTTCAGTATCGGATCCTGATAAACTTTCAATGGAATGTTCTTCCAATAGTTTCTCAAACTCTTCCTCCGAAAGTACAGGCATATTATTGAGCGATCTCTTCAAGTTGTAGCGGTACAAATCTGTCTTGTAATACGATGGATCCACCGAATTGGTTGCTGTACTTGCATCCACAACTTTAGCCTCGACTTCTCCATTCTGTTTCAATAAGTTTGCCTCTGTCAAGTCATTCGAGAGTTGTACCTCTTCTTGGGTGAGCGAATCGAAGTATAAAAGCTCCAAACTTCGGGAAACTTTGTCCTCCAACGAGTAGATGTTCAAGCCAAGTTTATCTCCGGCGTACGACATGTTTGAACTTGGTATTGGCGGATGAAAGTGGTGTTGGAGGAGGATCTGGGGATCGTTTTATAGCAAAAATTTGTATGGTCGCGAAATCTGAAAAGTTACTAGTGACTCACTTTACGATGGTAAATTCTATTGGTACATGGAAAGAAAACAGTAGTACGTTCTCTTCTTCTTTAAATGACTCATTGTACTTGAGGGAGTATCATCAATGGTGCTACAAAGCTCAAGTCTTTCAGCTTCTTCTTGTAATTCGTATTACTCATTTACCTGATTAATTATATATATGTATACTTTTTAGCTGTCTAAACATCAAATCAATTCATTCGAATCCTTGACATTTTGAAACATGCCACTTGTAATTTAAATGTACTCATTTTGATCCAAATCTATGGCATTCTTTCAAAAAGTGGCCAATCTTTTCTGGCTTCATGAATGGATGAGTACCATGTCCAAAATTGATGATGTAATTTTGTTTGCCTCCTCCGAAACCTTTGATCATGGCCTCGACCTTTTGCGAGATAACCTCGTCAGAACCGTAGATTATACCTGGATCCAAGTTACCTTGTAAAGTGATTCTTCTACCATTAGCAACCTTCACCGCATCTTCGGGTCTGTATAACCAATCCAAGGAAACGGTATCGTATCCAGACTCGATCAAATCATCCAAGGCATACCAGGCACCCTTGGCAAATACTGTCAAGGGAATGTTTTCGGTGACTCCCAATTCCTTTAATCTTGGGGGTAATTTGGAAGCAATTTGTCTCAAATATGGCAAACAAAATTCATTGAATTCATTGGGTCCCAATTCTCCAGCCCAAGATTCAAACACTTGCAACATCTGGGCACCGGCAACCACTTGTTGAGCCAAGAATTCGACACAGGCATCGGTGATGGCTTGTAATAAAGCATGCGATTCCTTGGTATAGGTATAGATCCATTCCTTGACATATCTGAACATCTTGGACCCTTGACCTTCGGTCATATACACCAATAATGTCCATGGAGCACCCACGAACCCCAACAATGGAACTCTACCGTTCAACTTGACTCTGGTCAAAGTGATGGATTTGAAGGCCCAATCCAAGCTCTTCAAGATATCAGGATTGTAGTTGACTCTGGACAAATCCTGGGGGGTTCTCAATGGATCCACAAACACAGGACCTTTACCTTCGATCATTTCGATTTCAAACCCCATGGCTTGTGGAATCACCAAGATATCACTGAAAATGATGGCAGCATCAATCAATCCATCGTAGTGGTCCACGGGCTGGATGGTGATGGTGGAGGCAATTTCGGCGTCTCTACACGTTTCAAAGAAGTCTCTCTTTCCTTTGACTTCGTGGTATTCAGGCAAATAACGCCCGGCTTGTCTCTGACTCGTTAGTATTCATTCAGTTCATTACTTTGGTGATTCTTCACCTAGCAACCTTGGAAAAACGTACCATGATCCAAATAGGAGGTCTTTCGACCTTTTCTCCGCGGGCGGCTCTGAGAATCAAGTCGTTCTTCAATGGGGCGAATTGGGGCATTTCAGGGACACTTTGGGGTGAAAAATGGCTATAAACTGGTGTAGTTATTGCTGGTTTCCAGCTTCGTAAAGTGAAAATTGTACTGGCAAAGCATGTGCGGTCTGGACTGTATGATGGAAATCAGGTATATAAGCAGTTGTGTGCGCTACACAGTATGAGAGATTATGTTGTCCGGGGATTGGGGGAGTTAAGAGGGGTTGTTGAAAGGTTCAAGAGCTTGAATAAAGGTTGAGAGGTATGAAGGTGGAATGGATGGATTCTTTGGACTCAAATGCTTTTGTTATTGGAGTCAAAATTGAAGCTAATCATAGGGATGTTCTTTAAATGTTTAAGTAAGCGCTTACGCAATCACCCGTTATTCAGGTATAGATGTAGGCAATAGATCTCTTGTAAACCGATCAACATGTACTCAATGATGTGATCGAGTGTAGTACTGTTTTCTCTTCATTATATTTCTCCTCATTTTAGAAAAGTTCATCTTTTGAGCTAGAAAGACGTCTTCATGATGGCTTAACGGACAAATTTCTTTGATTATTACAAAAAATAGGTTATTTTAAATACTTGAAAATATACTTGTTATAATTAAAACATTTACTCACATGCAATTCAAAATCGAATTATGGCCTTCTGGGTAACCTTTGGCCACCCAAGTTAAAGATAACAAAGGATATTCGTATTTGCAACTTTGCGCAGCTTGTAAAAATTCATATACACCGCATAGATTTGGGCAAGGTTTGAGTTTTTTTGCACCCATATGTATCTCCGTATTGCCTACTATGAACTAGTAAGGAAGGACTAAGGTCTGTACAGAATGTTGAAGCATTTCTTTGTTCAATGAATTGCAGCAGTTCAAATGCACTCTATCCTTCTCTAATATCTATTGTCTCAAGAACAGTTTAATAATTACATGAGAAAGAAATGAAGCGTTGTGCTTTCCATGTGAATGCCAATAGCAGTCGTTTCGCATGTTTATTGTAAGGGTATTGGGCTAATGTGAAAATAGTTTTTTCGTCCAATTATAAGAGGACAATTACAATTGCAATTAGACTGTGACATCATCCACAATCAACATAGGCTTATTAAAACTTGAGAATTCCGTTTGGACCGCGCCCAAGACAAACAACCAACAATATCATAACATTTAGCTAATTCATCATTGGAATGTTTCACTTGGTGAGCGGGAGAAGGTAGTCAAACGTTTGTTCAGAAGTACTGTGACGCCTCAGATTGCCATAAGTCCGCATTTCATACAGTTGTTTAAATGAGGGAAGACGTGAAGAATAACGAGCCATTGGTCATGACCAAGTGGGAACTGGATGTACCACATTGATCCATCCAGGTGAAATAGTACCCTACAAGCCTCCATAACTCGCTCATCTAGGGATTTGCAATGGAACACGAAACTAAACGTCATTATCAGTAGGGTTTATTACTATTATATCGGTATTACTTTTAGGAGTGACGAGTTATGGTTATGGACATTACTGCAGGCCCCTGCTTTGTAGTACTAGCGTTCTAGACTCAAAAGAACCTTAGAATTGACGGGGTGAACTAGAATGAGTTATATGTGAAGCTTATCTATTTTTACTATCATCGAGTCGCTTGATTGTGCCAGCGTCATCACTTCTCCAGCAATCGAGTATCGATCAATAGGGATATTGTGGATAGTAATTTTTATCGCTAGCGGTTAACTTTAATGTACTTGCATTATTATACTGTACCTCAGATATGCGGCCGTTTCAAGTGTAAAGTTTCAACAATTGCAACGCTTCCTTCACAAAGGATCCGACCAATCACACTCGATTATACCCCGCTTACCAGACGTAATTACGTGTGTAATTGTTGTTGTATTGGACAAGATCATAGAGATGAGACACTCGAGTAAGCCTGGATTCGAGAGGCTTTTTGCGTGGCTTATTGAATATGATTTAGGCTCGTGTAACACAATTGGAGCTGAGATTGCCTTTTTAATAGAAGGAGGCGTGGGAACCATCGACTTGTCTCGGAAAGATTCCATCTGGTGTCATCAATCTGTATCATCATGAAAAAATTAATACACAATGACTTCAATCCGACTCACATTCCATGGCTCAGTCTGAATCTCTCCTCCTCTTGCAATGCTAATTGCATAATATTTCAACATTTTCTTATTCGTCTATGCCCCCACAGGTTACACAGCCTTTGCGTGCTACCCTTTCTTCTCTGTTCTATTTCAGAATCTCCGCCTTTTCCCACCGGTCTCCGGCAAATCTTTCCAGTCCCTGGGAATGCAGATGTCAAAGTGTGCTTAGGCGAAAATCTAGCCTAGCATCAACTCTTGACTTTGCTTGGCTCAAGCTTAATCAACTCCCCCCTTCTAACCCTTCTCTCTCTTCTTTCCTCTTCTCTCTTCTTCCCTTTTCACTCAATTTTCCACTTTTTCATCTCATCAACTTTTCACTCTCCATCTCATTCACTCGTTTTGGAAACCTCCATTCCTCTTCCAGTCCATCGCTTTGTCTTTTTCCCCTTGTTTACACCGTTTGTTCCCCTTGCTCCCCCAATTCTGCTTGGCTCCAATCTGTTTCCATGTACTCCCCCGCCTACTTGCACAAAAACACGCTTTGTTATAGTGGCTGTTTGTTTTGTTGGTGTCGCGGTTGTCGTTTACGATGAAATTGAAAATAAGAATAAGCGACCTTTGATTGCATTTCGCATTCGTTTGCATACGCGTTTGTTATGGGAAAGGTGCAGATCACATGAAGTGAGGAGTATGCAGTTTTTTTTTTGCACCCAATTGTATACCACCTCCAGCCATTGAACTACTGACAATTGTGTAATTATAGACATTTAGTTGACTCCATTGTGTAATTACCGGCATCGATGCTCTTCGATGATCCCTATAAATACCGTGCTTGGACCCCTACTTCATTCTACTCTGATACCCTTCTCTATCAAGCTGATTATGAGATTTCTGACTATATTCACTGTTCTTTCTATTGTGCTGGTCACATTAGCCTCTCCCATAGGGGCCAAACGTGCATTTGCAGTTGCTCCTACAGAAGATTCGTTCTATAAACCTCCTCCAGGTTTCGAAAACTATGAATTGGGTGCTATCATCAGTCAACGTAAGGTTGATAACTCCTATGGTTTCTTATTCAAAACTAACATCAAAGCTGCTTATCAATTCCTCGTTCGTTCAGAAGATACCTTTGGAAATGCTACTGCCATAGTAACAACATTATTGGTTCCATGGAACGCTGATCCAAAGAAGCTAGTCTCTTATCAAACCGCTGAAGATTCAGCCGGTCCAGATTGTGCTCCTTCATATGCCATTCAACTTACGTCAACTCCATTGAGTTGGCAATCTTCTGGGTTGGAGGCGATTCTCTTTAACGCTGCTTTGTATCAAGGGTACTACCTTGTGATTCCCGACCATTTGGGTCTCAATGTCGCCTGGGGTGCTGCTTTACAAGATGGTTACGCTACTTTGAATTCCATCAAAGCAGTGTTGAGTTCGGGTGCTACCACAGGGATTGATGCCAACGCTGATGTTGCCCTTTGGGGGTATTCTGGTGGTAGTCAGCCCACTGTTTGGGGTGCTGCTTTGGCGCCAACTTATGCTCCAGATGTCAACATTATTGGTGTCGCTGCGGGTGGTATCATTACTGACTATAACTCGTTTTTGAATGCTAACATTGGTCCCACCTCCTACTTAGTTATAGCGTTTATGAACGGGTTGGCCAATGAGTATCCCGAATTTATGGAATACTTGAAAGAAAACTTATACCCCACATTTCAAGCCAAGTTTTTCAAGGCACAAACGGAGTGTAACCTCGTCAGTATTGTCAGAGATTTCATGATCAGTTGGTCCGATATGTCTCCCAAGGGAGCGGCACTTTTGAAAGACCCACTTGTTCAAAAGATATTCGATGCCAACAACATCCTCAACCTTAAGGCTACTCCAAAGGCTCCAATGTTCATCTTTGAAGCTGAAAATGATGAGATCGTCCCATCCGAAAATGTTGATCTTCTCTATGAAAACTGGTGTGCAGCGGGTGTCACTATCGAGTATCATCAAGATGAATTGAGTGGGCACATTATTCAAGATTTTGTCTCTTCTGGGCATGCCTTTGTTTGGTTGAGAGATAGATTTAATGGTGTTCCAATTCAAGGATGTCAAAAGATTAGTGCAGTTTCGAACTTGTTGAGCGTCAAGTCTATTGAGGGACTTGCAATACTCGTCAAAGATATCAACAAGCTGATCTTACATGTTCCAACTGGCCCCCTCACACCTTTCGGCAAAAGAGATGACCAATTGGACACTCGTGACGCTCCAGAGAATTTGGTTGCAACCAATTCTACTGCAGCTCTCGTGGTTGCAAATAATGCTGCTCCAGGTATTTCTGGAATTATAGATAGCATTCTCAGTAAGTTGAAGAGTGCCCAAGGTGGGCCAGTGGATGGCTCCAGTATCTCAGGAATTCCATTTTCGTTGAGTAATCCAACTTTTACCAACCCATATTTGGAACTTTCATTTATTGTTTCTAATATCGGAAAGTTGATCATCTAGGAATAGATTCGAACAATACGTTTTCGGTCTGGATAACTAATCCAGGTGCTAGATATTATGAGTCTAGCTTTAATTCAATCAAGTACCAATAGATGGGAAATTTAATAGCTATAATTAGTGTGGTGTTCGTTTTAAAAAATAAAATAAAACTCTATGACCTATAATTGAGTAAAGACAATAGGAGTATTGACTCAAGATTCTGGTTGTGTACCTTCCTGAAACTAAATTGATCGTGTAGTTGTAGTCATGATCGAAGGAAGAGCTCTGATAATCAAATGAAAATTTCTTACCTATACTTGATGCTACCTAATTCTCGATAAAATTCAAGGTTATTCGCTTAGCATAGAAAGTTCAGCCGTTGTTGCAACAATTGGGTTATTAAATGATTTGAATTGTGCAGTAAAATAAAACAACCTTCAATTGGAGAAAGCACGAATAAGTCTTGAGGGGACTCTTGTACTTTAATCAATGTATGTCTCTCAATGACTATCGTATTTACTTCAATAGTACGCTACGTATAACCGTCTATTACTAAGCCATTACCAATCAGCAACTCATGCCCGCAGCAATGTCGATGAAGAATTTTTATACCTCTATAGCTTCACTAATCCCTAGTGTCCCAAGATTCATCTCTCTTTGCTCATCTCTTGATATCTGAGTACTGCCCAACTTTCGAGAAAGTGGGGTTAAATAAAGTAAAATTGACTAATTAATACTGTACTTATCAATATAATTCTTGTTGCCTGCCCCTTACGCCACATGTACTCTATTTAAGTCGTTGCCAAGTGCTGTACAGTATCGGACGCACCGTAGCGTAAATACAAACCTTGCACAAACCTGAATGTTTACTTTGTAGCAACTAACGAGAGATAAGAAGAATTACGAGAAATAGCGGAAATAGGAGAGTGAGAAAGAGACACAAGTGAATGGGGTTAATGTTACAGATTTGACAAAAGAAAACTGACAATACTTTACCCATTCTTGAGCAAATGAAGAATAAGATCTCTTCGTATTGTCTGTCCTTTGTCGTCCTCTTTCTTTCATCTCTTCCTTCACTTTCTTATTATACATTTTCACGTGACCCACAAACGTGCGGTACCCAATAGGAAGTATACCAGCCACACACTTGAATGTAAAAAAGCCATCACTAACTCTTTCACCAACTCCACCAATACCCATCCAATTAGGCAGCAGACTGGACCAAATTGAACCTAAACTGGCCAATTAGTTCCGTGTGAAAAATGCCCGATTCAGACTACCCCCCCGAGGAAGTACACCCATCTTCTCATAAACACAATGATAATCCAGGACACAGCACCAAAGAGGTTCATCCCTTCGTACAGTTTTTAAGGTCTACTTTTGGGTACAGAAAGACGACGTTGGCATTGTTATTCGTACTCACTATCATTTTCACGCTCGTGGCTTCCTCCTTGGACAACAACTTGGACTTCACCATTCCTTTGCCTTCTGACCCCGCAGAAGCTCATACTTTGCAAGAAGCGTGGTTGGGACTTCAAGAAATCGGACGTTACCAACATGCTTATGGATCCATTGGAAATGACTATGTGCACGACTTCCTCGAAAACACCATTCGTAATGCTACTAGGCACACGAGCTACATCGAATATGACAATGACTTGAACAATACCAATAGTATCTTATACAACACTCCAGGTGCATCTGGAAATATTGTCTCGTACTACGAAAGCAACAACTTGCTCGTGAGAATCAATGGTACGGACTCCAGCTTACCAGCTTTATTATTGAGTGCCCATTATGATTCTGTGCCTCCTAGTTATGGCATTACGGACGATGGAATGGGTATCGCATCGCTCTTGGGAGTATTATACCATTACACCTCCAAGAAAGTCTCGCAGCCAGAGCGTACCATCATTTTTAACTTCAACAACAACGAGGAATTCGGATTGTACGGTGCCAAGGCGTTCTTATCGCATCCTTGGTTCAAGCAAGTCAAGTACTTTTTGAACCTCGAAGGTACGGGTGCTGGTGGAAAGGCTTTCTTGTTCAGACTGACAGATTATGGTATTTTGAAGCACTTCAAGAATGTGAGATACCCCTACGCTAATTCCATTTTTCAACAGGGATTCAACAACAGACTTATTCACAGTGAAACCGACTACAAGGTCTACAAGGAAGAAGGTGGAATCAGAGGTCTTGACCTCGCCTTTTACAAGCCAAGAGATATCTACCACACCACTCGTGACAATATCAAAGAAATTGATATCAAATCATTATGGCACATGTTATCCAATGCATTGGATTTCACAGAAGCCTTGCAACAAGAAATTGATATCGATGCCGAATATTCAGCCAAGGGTACGTCGTTCCATGATATTGAAATTTCCAAGGGCAATGGCGACTTCGCAACATATTTCACATTTTTCAACAACTTTTATGCCTTCCCAATCTCCAAAACGGTTATATTGAACATTGTTCTTTTGATTCTTGTTCCTCTTATCAGTTTGCCATTATTGGTGGTGATCTTCAACTACAAGAAAAATTGGAACATTAGTGTTCTTAATGTTATCAAATTACCAATTTCTGTTGTACTTTCCTCCTTAGCGTTGAACATCTTCGTTGATGCCGTTGTTGTCTCACAAAATGAGTTCATTGCTAACTCGTCATTTTTCTTGGTCGTTCTTACTTCCTTTGCAACTTTCTTATTCTTTAATTATATCATTTTGAACGGTTGGAATTTACTCTTCAGTGGTGTTAAAGTCATCAATCACGATGAAAAGTTGATTGCTTTGATTGAAACTTCTTTTGTCACTTGGGTAGGATTATTATATTCAACTATTCAACTTTCGCACAACAAAATTGGAGACGATCACACGGGTGAACTTGCTGTATCAGCATTATTCGTCTTACAAGCGATTGGATCATTGCTTGGTTTGATCTCTTGGAGTGTTTCGGAAAGTGGACAGTCGGAACATGACCAAGATTGGAGAAATGAAGAAGATGCCCAGCCTTTATTGAGAAACCAAAGACCAAATTATGGAACTCAGGATGGTATTGAGCACGAGCAAGATGTCCTCAATGATATGGATGTGGATATTCTCGATGAAAGTTCTTCTTTATCATTTGAACAACCAAAGCCAGTATCCAAGAGCCAAGGCTACGACTGGTCGATTCAATTTCTTGTTGTTGTTCCATTGTCTTCCTTTATTATTTTCAATTCCGGATTTTTGATTCTCGATGGTTTAAACAAGTCTATTCAAGAATCGAGTATTTCACAAAAGTTTATCTACTTGCTCATCCAAATAGTGGCCTTAGCTTGGAGTATCCCATTTTTACCATTCATTTTCAAGTTCAATAGACTCATCGTTTTGATCTTGTTGGTCACTAGTATCACTGGCTCCTTGTTAATCCAGAATACGGATCCCTTCGACCTCAAAAACCCATTGAAGTTAAGATTTATTCAATCAATCAACCTCAACAAGTCGAATGACAGTTATGTTCGTGTATTTGGTAGACAAAATACTCCATTGAAGGACGTTCTCAAAGACCTTCCGTCGTTAAAAGAATCTAAAGAAAAAGTCCTTTGCGTTTCTGCTTCTGACGGAAATCAATTCTGCTCTTACAAAAGTACTTTACCACCAAACATTGGCACCTTTGGGGGTTCACCAATCACCTCAGACTTCCTCAATATTACTATCGTCAAGAACTCTTCCGCTAACAATGACTTCCCATTTGGATTGGTTAGTGGAGAGATCAAAATTAATGTTCCAAAAAATAGATTGTGTAACTTGAAGTTCAACGTTAGTGACTCAACTAGCTACATATCAAGACTGTCAATACCAGAGACTCCAGTCAAGACATTTATTTTTTACGCCGACAAGAAGAAGAAGAACTCTGGTAATGATACCAAATCACTCGACCTTGAGCCTACTTTTGAGACTGGCTCAGATGCATTCTTCAATGCTGGTATACCCGAAGGATATTCCAAGGATAAGGATGGAAACTCCATCTTCAAACTTCAAGATGGTATCAACCAAGTTCAATTGAGCAAGTTAAATTGGGACACCGACTATCATCTTGGATTCCAATGGATACCCAGCGTGGTTGATTCCGAGTCAATCAGCAGTGTACTTATACATAAATTGGGGGTTGACGTCGAATGCTTTTGGGCTGATTTAGAACCAGTTACTGGTAAAGATGGCCAAGTGTTAGCCGCAATCCCTGCTTTCGATGAATTATTACATTACAGTCCTATTTACGTTAGTTGGGCAAACTTGGAAAAAGGATTGGTATCTGTTTCGAAGTATATTGAAATCTAGACATCGTCAGATAGTCAAAAAAGAACAATTCTAATACTGAACCTATTTTATTGATACGATCCGAAGGAATTTTAATTAAAAATCTTCGCTTTTACTTCATTCTTGACATTCGACTTACTTCGCGTCGTCTATGCCATAATATATTAATACTTACGATTTAAATGTAGTCAATATTTGTGATAATTTTAATTCTTGGAAAAGAAAAAATTGGACAATACTGTGTTTCTTGTAGTCCCAAGACCGGGAAAGTTGGCTTTTTATCGGATCTGTTGGTTATAGGACTGAATCTGTTGTACAAGACAAGTATTTGCAAAAAATATGCGATCTCTGTGGATCGAACACAGGACCTTCAGATTAACTGTGACTGAATCTCTTCAGTCTGACGCTCTCCCAACTGAGCTAAGACCGCATTGAATAAGAACCCACGGCGAGAGTCGAACTCGCAATCTTTTGATTAGAAGTCAAACGCGTTAACCATTACGCTACGCAGGCCGCTTTATTTACAATAAAAAAGGGTTACTTTTCCGGTACATTTACACGTCACGTGACCAAAAGCACGTGACATACCGCTGATTTGGTAGTACTAAACTTCAGTTTTATAGTATAGTATTATCTACTTCAGCTAGTTCATTTGGACCTTATAGTCCGTAGTATGGTATTCATTAATTGGCTTCCATTTTCCAATCTATATATGTGCTATCACTAGGTCTTTTGACCCTATTACTAATTAATCCAACTCTCAAAACTGACTGCAAAAACCGCGAATGTGGAGACAAAGACCCCACCAAATTGTGGCAATATTACAGATTCAGAAAGTGAATCACCAGCCATGATAGTGATTCACCAGGGATCAAACTCTGGCCACAAGGAGTTGCAGCTCAAGAGAATACGAGGGATGGCAGCTAAGGAAAGTATAAATAGGCCTCAATTCGCCCCCCTGTTTCCAATCTCATGCTACTAGTCAACCTCCAAGAAGTTTATCACTGTTATCTATTATCCAATGACTTTCACCTCCGATACCTTATCCTTTAGGGCCTATACCTACAAGAGCCACACCGAACCGGTTCACATCACCACTCAGACCATCAAGCTTGAAAAGCAACCAGATGGTTCTTATGGCGTGGGTCCTAACAAGGCATTAATCAAGATCCATGCTGTGGCTTTGAACCCCGTTGATTTAGTTCTTCATAAAACGGCAAAGTTTCCTTTCACCCTTACTGGCAAGACATTTGGAGTAGGGTTCGATTATTCCGGTACGATTGTATCCATTGGTTCCAGTGCTACAGAGAAACTAAAGCTCAAGGTTGGAGACCAGGTTAGTGGTGCGTACTTGCACTTTCTCGATGGACCAGGACCTTTGGCTGAATATCTACTTATCGACTCCACCATTCCCAATGATCGTGAAATCGTGACTAGACCCCACAATTTGACTTTTGTGGAGGCAGCCTCGTGGCCTGTTGTTTTTGGTACTGCCTACCAAGCTATCCGAGTAACTGACTTATCTGACAAAAAAGTCCTTATACTCGGTGCTGGTACTTCTGTAGGAAGATATGCCGTTCAATTGGCCAAATACTACAATGCCAAAGAAATTGTCATCACTGGATCTGCCAAAACTGCGGTTTTGGCTACCAAGCTTGGTGCCACCAAGACCATTGATTATACCCAACATAAGTCAATCTTGAATCCAGTTTTGGAGTCTGTCAAGGATTCAGGAAAGTTCGACTATGTTATTGATACTGCTGGTAATGCCGATTTGTTCGGTCATACAGAAACCATTCTCCATCCGAAATCCGAATACACCACTGTTGTGGGTGATTACAAGCTCCAGTACACCACGACCACTATATTCAGTCTCATTTTCTCGCTGTTCTACTCTAAAGTTAGAGATATTTCCAGCAAACTTGGTCTACTTGGTTATGTGTATCGGTCAATTGCAGTTTCTGCCTCAAAACCATGGGTGAACGTCGGGAAAGAGTTATTGGAGAAGGGGGTGGTCATTCCCCACATTGATAGTGTCCATAAGTTTGAAGACTTTGACAAAGCTGTGCTTGCCCTTGGTGGAAGTAAGGCTGATGGAAAGGTAATCGTTCAAGTTGAAAGCGATTGAAAATTCATCGTATATACCAAGCCAGGTAACAACTTGGAAGTGGTATTTTCGTGTGTATTTGGTTTAGGAAGTTGATTGATTATAATCTTGAATATCGATATACAAAATGTACTACTTTCTTGTAGGAGGGCTGTGCGGCTCTGACGCTTTTTGCAGCCAATAAGCAAATGCTACAAGAAGTAGTGGAATTTCTTCAAAGCACGTAATAGTCCATTTGTTTAACAGTTTTGCCAGACGAGAATAGAGGTTGGTCTTTACGTATGCAAAGGAAACTGCCTTCGTTCTACAAAGTTAATGTAAAATCTCCACTGAAAAAGCTGAAATCTTTGAGATATCACTTACTTCATCCAGTGTTCTAATCTGGCTTGAACAGGTTAAGTGTTGATGCTGGAAGTGTACCTTCGTTCGAACGAACAATGAAACGAAGCCAAAGACCCTTGGATACTTAGGTGCCATAGAAATTGCACTGAAACCATCACCTAAGCGAGGTGACGCCAACCACCACTACGAGTATATAAACCCAGGTACCCCGCAAATCAAGTTTTTTCTAGCGTTGGCTAAGCTCAATGCCATTTACCTCGCCTACTCCATTCAAAGTCTACAGGTACAAAAGGTATACGGATCCCATAAATAACACTTCGAAGTCAATCCAGCTTGATCACCTCGTAGGTAGTTCATATGGTGATGGGCCCATTTAGACTTAGATCAAAATCCACCCTGTGGCCTTGAATTTTATCGACTTGGACGACTATTACACCCTTGCTGCTTTATGGCATGTAAAGTATCTAGCATTCAAAACCTCAACTTCCAAGCTTAAAGATGAATTTGGCTTCACTTGAAGAAAATTTTTGGATGTTTGAATGAGTCATTATATTCTTGAGATGTGGTACAGCCATTAAGAGATGTTAGCTGTGCCCAAGGTGACAGTGAACTCATTATTATTGTTGAATGCCTTCACTCTTATCGGCTGCAAAAGTGCTTAATTTCGCAAATATAAAATAACTTTGCGGAATTGAGTAGAATTATACTACAGATTGTGTAGTTATCAATCTACGTTGATACTGTCTAAGATGCTAAGAGTATAACCTTAAAAATTGCATGGGCACAGCAAAATTTGGTGATTTAATTATGATATATCAATTTTTTTTTTCATTGGGAAATCGTCTATTCTCTGAAGAAACATATCTATATATATCAATATTAGTAATTAATTAGATAATAAAGTGTTTTATTTTCTCTGGCGAGCTTTGACAAAAACTTGGCACGACTTGAGGTTTAGTGGTGTAGCGGCTATCACGTTTCGTTTACAAGTGCTTTGCGCAGTAAGTTCCGAAAAGGCCCCGAGTTCGATCCTCGGCTAGATCAAGTTTTTTTTTTTTCCATTTTTGCACCAGATCTACCCCACTTTTCATACCAAATATGGAAGTTCTACAATGTCAATTCGCGATTAATTTAGCGAAGGCTGATTTATATTTATCGGCTTGACTATGAACTGAAAACTCCCTCTCTCTATACATTATGATTTCAAATCACAATGCTTCACAATTTTGAACCTTGAACGAATGTTGTACCTTGGTCAATCGAACTCTTCAAGCCTCCCAAGGCAGTCTCCACCAATTTCTTTTCACCTGCTGTAACATTCAATTTGTCGAAGGGGTTGACAAACGATTTGATTTGACCGTTTTCCAAAATAACTGGTACCGAGAAGAAGTCGACACCGTGTAAGGATTTGCTAGCCAATTCTTTCCCTCCTGGCACTCCAGGTAAGTAGATGTATGAAGAGTCTGGAACCGTGGATGTAGATGTGGGTTTTCCAGCTAAAGAATCCAAAACATTTTCAGCGAATCTGTAACCGGCGTAAGCCATCGACAAAGTGGCCGAACCCGCACCATTCTTAGCTTTGACCACTTCATCTCCACCAAATTGGACTCTATGGACGAATTTCTCATAGTCCGCGGTGGACAATTTAGCAACTTTAGATGCGATTTCTGGGGTAATATTAATCAATGGAACAATAGTATCACCAGAATGGCCTCCTATGACGGATATCTTGCCCTTCAACGAGGTAGGAGGAACATCGATAAGCTCACCCAAGAAAGTCTCAGCTCTCACGGAATCTAACGTGGTGACGCCAAACAATTTGCGAGGGTTGAACACTCCCAATTTCTTCAATACCTCGGCAGCAATGGCCACAGTAGCGTTGACGGGATTGGAGATAATCAAAATTGCAGCATTGGGAGCAGTACGCCCTATGTTGGCCACCAAGTCCCGGACAATCGAGGCATTGATGTTGAACAAATCGGCACGGGTCATGCCTGGTTTCCGGGGAACTCCTGCTGGAATCACCACCAAATCAGTTCCCTTCAAAGCATCAACAATAGCCGTCTTGTCTTCCTTGTTGGCAGGCTGGAAACCTTGAACAACAGCACCGGTATTGATGTGGGACAAGTCGGCAGCGACTCCCCGCGCATTGACGATATCATAAAGTGCCAATTCGGTCACTTGGGGATTCAACTTCAAGAGAAGTGATAAGGGCTGGCCAATACCTCCAGCAGCTCCACAAACAGTAACCTTTACCATGATTCAATAGAAAATTAAGGAATAAAAACTCTGACTTTACTCAAAAAATGGGATCAAAAGAAAACTGGATACCCGTCCAATATAACTTTATTTACTATACACGCAACAGTATAATAATTGTTGTTTATGGGGAAACTCTCTACTATATATACCTTTGAAGCATCTTAGTCGTCATGTGCTAAGGATGCGAAATCGCATCCCTCGGAAACCCCCACTATTGGCTCCCGGACTGCACACAACAGGAGGGGACATTAGGTTTGCCACAAGCAATATCCTGCATACAAGCGATTTTTATAGGAATATTTAGAGATATTTATTTAGAGCACCAGGGGTGCTAATTGATAGCGAGGAGCGGGATACGCATAGAGAGCATTGTCAGTACATACCATATGAATCTCACTTTATTTAACAGTTTATGATATAAGAATTGATCGACCCTTTTGACTGATGTAAGTGACCTGCATACAGGCGATCCGCATTTTGCAGTACACACTTTCTTTGCAGTGCTGGAGTCACATGACATGTCAGGTGATCGAAAGGCAATTTTTTGCACGGAATATAAGCTTCGTTATCTGAGCTATATATACAATTGTAAAGTGAGAAGCACATCGTACCACCAATATGCTCTTAAAGGTACTTGTCAATACATTAGCGCTTGTCTACGGGGCTGCGGCAATCGATTGTTCCGCCAAAGAACTTTCTCCCTACAATTTCGAAAGCTTTAGAGGCATACACCACGTGAGTTTAATCAAGGACACACCACCATCCCAAACGAACCATACGTGGTACTTTGGTATTTGTGAGTCCATAAACGAGGACGTGGACAAATGTCCCAAAAACCTGGATATCTGCGGAATCACCACCGTGAGTTTGGAGAAACAGACGTTTGTTTCCGAAGTCGTGGGGTTCAATTCCAACCTCCAGAAAGTATATGAACCATTCCAGGGTGAAGGAGAGAATAAGGATCAAGAGGGAATCAGAATCATTTACAAAAGTGCCAATTGGGGTGATAACTTGATTGACGCCGAGATTACGTTCATATGTGCCAACAAGAAGGACAAAGATGACCAGTTGGACCAGTTCGTATTGCTGCAGTGGGATGGCAACAACCTCAAGGTCAGCGTGAAATCCAAGGGCGCTTGTATAACCAGTGACAAGGATAAGAAGAAGGCTCCGAAGCATCTGGACGATAATGGCGAGTCCTGGGGCTGGTTCACGTGGATCTTTATCTTTATGGTATTGTTCTTGAGCATCTATATTGTGGGTGGCGCGTGGTTCCAATACAACAAGGGTAACTCCATAGATTTCCAAACAGCGTTGAAGGAGGTTTTGGAGAACTTCCTCGACTTGCTCAGAGGTTTGCCTGCATTTGTGAAGGAGATAGTGGAAAAGGTCACCGGTAATAGTAATAGAGGTGAATACAGTGCTGTTTAAATCAAACAGACTGTAACTATTCAACATATTCCAGGATGAGCATATATAACACCGGATATAGCTGGAGGAATTTCAGGTCTCTGATAGAGATGATTCGGGTACATTGATTGCATCTACTTCTGAAATCAAGAAGTAATATTGTCACTAATCCGAATGCTAAAAATACCACTACTACTCAATCGCCCTTTAATACCACATCCCTCCTCTGTCAATATTTAATTATATACATTCGGTTAATTCTTGAAATATTCAGCTACCTAACAAGCGAGATCCATTCCAAATTCGATCGAGCCAATGGTGGGCCTTACGAATGAAGTGCAAGATTTGTACAATAATACAAACAATCCCCCCTAATCAAATGAAACAAAAAAAGCCATGAACCTTACGTAAACGAGCTCGTTTGATCCCCAAAGTGTTTTAAATTCAACTTAGCGTAAAGTAGAACATTTCTTATCCTCAATCTATGTTTCGTAAGTATAGATGGGCTAGCATAGGCCAGAGTCAATTGTCCGCAAGTCACGTGCGCACACACAATTAAGGAAGTCAAATTTTCTATGGATCAAAAGTTGTAGTGACGTTCTGCTACCAAGCGATTAGTAAAGGCAATCAAAATTAACTCATAGAATCCGGTTGAAAGACTATAACTGGGACCAGGAAACGACATCCACACCGCAGTACATAAACTTTGCATAATGGCCACCATCAAGGAGAAGATCGAGGCTTTGCAGCCAAACCAGAAGTTCATTTCCTTTGAGTTCTTCCCTCCCAAGACCGATGCCGGTTTCCGAAACCTTCTCTCGAGATTGAACCGTATGCTGGCGTTGAACCCATTGTTTATCACCGTAACATGGGGAGCTGGCGGGTCCACCAGCGAAAAATCGTTGGATTTGGCCTCAACCTGTCAAAATGATCTTGGACTCACCACAGTGTTACACTTAACATGTACCAATACCAACAAGGAAATCATCGATGAAGCACTTTCAAAGGCCAAAGAAGCAGGAATCCGCAATCTCTTGGCATTAAGAGGAGATCCACCCAGATCCCAGGAATATTGGACTCCCAATTGTGATTTCAACAGTGCTGTGGACTTGGTCAGATATATCAAATCGAAGTATGGAGATTACTTCTGCATTGGAGTGGCAGGATATCCCGAGGGCCACGTCGAAGGGTCGGGAACAAATCATCCAAATCAAACCCCAGAGAGAGATATCCCGTATTTGATTGAAAAAGTACAGGCAGGAGCAGATTATATTGTGACGCAGATGTTCTTCGATGCCTCCAAATTGATTGCATACGAGAAGCTTCTCCGTTCCCATCCAGAGTTGAAGAATATTACCTTGATCCCGGGATTAATGCCCATCACCACATATAAGGTCTTCCAAAGGTCTGCCAAATTATCTCATGCTTCGATTCCAAAATCTATCGAATCTCGTTTGGATCCGTTGCAAGCTAATGATGACTTGATCAAGAGCATAGGTATTGATTTGATAACCGAATTAATTGAAGAAATAGATACTAAGACGGAAGGCAGAATCAAGGGGTATCACTTCTATTGTTTGAATTTGGAGAAAGCAGTAGCATCCATCTTACAAAAATCAAATATCTTGAGACCAATAATGGAAGGACCATCCACCGGGTTCAATGTTGAGGACGCCATAGCGTCCGATGACGAAAGTGATGACGATAGAGCATTGATAAATGGAAACAAAAACGGTCCAAAAAGAAGACAATCCTCAATTGTCAATGATAACGAAATTGTATCAGCACAAAGATCAGTCATCGGAAAGGCATTATTGAATGATAAAAAGATCTTGGTGGATATAAGTCAAGGTAAAGGTGCATTAGGAAAAGATGCCACCTGGGATGAATTCCCCAATGGTAGATTTGGTGACTCCACTTCTCCAGCCTATGGTGAAATCGATGGTTATGGACCAAGTTTAAAGATCTCAAATACAGAGGATGCAATCAAAAAGTGGGGAACCCCAACCTCCAAAAAAGACTTGGGTAAAGTGTTTGTAAATTATTTGGTTGGAAAAATCGATATGTTACCATGGGTAGATACTTCCTTATCATCTGAAACAGGATTAATCCAAGAGCAATTGTTACAATTGAACGAAAAAGGATGGTTCTCTGTTTCTTCACAACCATCTGTTAACGGATGTTCGTCGTCAGACAAGATCTTCGGATGGGGTCCAAGAAATGGTGTTATCTACCAGAAATCGTTTGTGGAATTTTTTATTCCGAAAAAAGAATGGGATGAAGAATTATATCCAAGATTACAAGATCACATCGATAATAAGGTGATAACCTTCTATTCAGGTGATTCAGAGGGCAACATAAAGTCAAATCTTCAAATAGATTCAACCACATCTCACAACAGCAAAAGTGCCATTACTTGGGGTGTGTTTCCACTGAAGGAGGTTTTGCAACCGACCATCATTGACTTTGAGTCGTTCAAAGCATGGAATGAAGATGCATTCAGCTTATGGTTGGACTGGTCTAGATTATTCAAGAGAAACGAACCTAGTTACAAATACTTGAATTCCATCAGGGAAGATTATTATCTTATCAGTTTAGTTTACCATAACTTTAAAGATGAGAATGGACTTTGGGATTTATTATTGGATGAATAACTAGACACGGACGATCCCGACGAATCTGGTAAAAGGGAACAATGGAAACTCTAGGAGCTCTTTTCTTGAAAGTGAAGAGACTCGGAAATCATAAACCTCATTCTCGGTTTCAAACCCGTATGGCTCATAAGGGCAACACCCTAACCTCTCGATAAGTATTCGTGTAGGTGGATAACCAACTTCAGGTAAATTGGATGAAATAAAAATTAGAATTGTCAATTGTTTCAATGTAGTTTTAAAAGGCTAGTTTTCCTTTAGTTCTCTCTCTAGTATATCGATGTATTTTCGTACGATTCCATCATTGAGCTGGTCTATCAATTCCTTATCGGCATTGTCTATACCCAAATATTCACAATTTTGTCTCGACAATAGAATCACACCATTCTGGACCAAAGCACCCTTCTTTACCAACAATTTGCCACCCAATGCAATCCCTAGCGGCGTATCCAAATTTCTATTACGCAGGAAAGGTAAGGAATCGTTGTACTCATACCCATAGCAGTAATTGTTTCCACCATCACGTAGTAACAATTTGAACGTATCAAAGCTCGATCGAGTGGGAACAAACGAGGGATCTTCTTCGAGATTGACTTCTCGTATCACCCGATTGTTGGTGGTGTTGGATCTTTTCGACTTGTTAAGCCTGTCAACAGACACAGTATTGGGGTTATCGTGTTCTTTCCACTCATCTAGTTGATTAAGTTTGGATTTGGAGATATTGGTTATATGAATAATGTGGAACAAGATGGGGGCATCGATGGTTTTTTTATTGGTGTAGTCCAGAATCTTGAACGTGTTGGTAGAAGGATCAGTCATGGAAGAAGAAGAAGAAGCAGCATTGAAGAAACAAAAGTGGTGATGTAAATTGTAAGTAATGTGCGATTGAAAAAGTTCATTACTTTACATTAAAGCTGCCAAACGCGATTAAGTTTACAACCTCATTAGTATTTATATAAGTACCGCGGCAAGTTCTTATCAACAGTCCCACTCACTCAAGAACATGTCTTTGTTCGTTGAAGATGACGACATCGTTCAAATCAATGAAGAACCCCAGCCCATTCTCGAAACACCTTCCGACTCATTGAATATCACCATCTCCAACAATCTATTTAACGGCAACGGGAATGGGCAAACAGACCAGAGTATCGGAGTCAAATTCCATGAACCTGAGATCATTCCAATATATCCAGACAGACAAGTGGCATGTACTTTGCCGTTGAAGTATCAACAGGAAATCATCGAAGATATGCTCACCAAAGATGGCTTGCTCATCTTGGGACGAGGCCTTGGGTCTGAAATCATCACGGCGAACCTCCTTCATGCTTTGAGTTCGCCATCTGTCACTTTACAGCATGGCAACAACGTTCCCGTTGAAAAGAGAAGTTTGATCTTTCTCTTGAACACAATGGAAGATGAAGTAGCAAGAGTACGAGAAGCGTTGGTGGAATTACACTGGTTGGATGAAAACGTTGATGATCGAGAAGAACTTCCATTTGTGGAGATCACAGGTGAATCGCATAACACAAACACCAAGAGGAAAGATACTTATTTGAAGGGAGGAATCATTTCAATTGCATCCAGAGTCTTGGTGGTAGACTTACTTGCTGGAATCATATCTCCCAATGATATAACGGGATTATTCATTTTACAGGCTCAAAGAATAAGGGAAACTTCCAACGATGCTTTCGTTGTGAGTTTATACAGAGATTCGAACGATTGGGGGTTCATCAAAGCCATTTCAGATGAACCAGAGTCTATGACAGGATTTACTCCATTGGCAACCAAACTCAAAGTTTTAAGAGTAGAGAACGCTTTCTTGTGGCCAAGATTCAGACTTGAAGTTGGTCAAAGTTTAAACTACATCGATGCCCATTCACTGAGACGAATCAAGGAAGAGGTTATGAAGAGAAGATCAGTTACCGAAATTAATACCAAGATGTCGTTCAAAATGACAAAGATCCAGTCTGGAATTCTTCAATGTATCCAAGCTTGCCTTCAAGAATTGAAAAGACACAATCCTGATCTAGCCACCGAATACTGGGAAATGGACAATGTACATGACCCAGACTTTGTGAGTAGAATTCGAATGTCGGTGGATTCTCAATGGCACAGACTTACTTATACTTCAAGACTGTTAGTATTTGACTTAGGTACGTTAACTGATTTACTAAAGTCTTTGATAAGGTTAGATTCCGTGAGTTACTATCAAAAGGTTCAGGGATTAGTCGATCAGAGTATCAAACATGTTAGCGCAGGTGGATTAAATGCGTCAATGAGTCCTTGGCTTAATTTGGATGATGCCAACACAGTTATTGCATATTCCAAGGAAAGGGCGCTTGGAAAAATAAGAGTTGAAAAGAGATCAACTAATAATGAGGTCATTGAAGTCGATAACGACGACGAAGTTGAGGATAAAGAGGAAGTGGATATTCACACAACTCCAAGACCAGATGTAGAGGTCGAAGAGGAATACTTGTTGGAAGAATTACCCAAGTGGGATCAACTAGGTATTCTTTTAGATGACATTTTGCACGAAAAAGCGGTTTCTACTGTTAAAAACCAGGGACCTGTATTGATAATGTGTTCAAGTCGTGAGAGCGTTGAACAATTGAGTATATTACTCAGAAGAATGAAGGGAGAATCAAATAGTATGACCGGAAAGAAAAGATTTAGTTCTAGAGCTTTTATGGTCAGGAAATTAAGGGGATATTTAGACTGGAAAGAAGTTAGCAAGCTAGTCAAGAAAATCAACCATGATATGGAGACCAATGAAGTTAACGGAAATGGATCTAGTGCTAAAACAGAGACAGAAGATGATGAAAGAATATTCACCTCCAAAAGTTTCACGCGTAATGGCCAGCCAACAAGTAAAAGAAGAAGGACTAGAGGAGCTTCAGCAAGTGCCAGAGTCTCGAAGTTATACTCGGGATCTACTCTCGAAAGAAATAATGATGCTGCTGACATAGATGGTGAAATATTAAAGAAGTTGGAAGGAGTAGACGAAGAGAACGAAGACGATAATAGTGGAGATGAAGTTGATGAAAAGAAGTGGGATAATTTTGATGAAATTTCTAATCAAGCAGCGTTTGAAGATGACTTATACCAAGAAACTGGGTTCGGCGAAGGGGGCTTTGAAGTCCCTCATCATCATCAACCAGACTTAAAATTTGAAAATATCAACAAGGAAGATGATATAATTATACAGGCATATAACGAAAGAACCAACGATGCACTCTTGCAAGAACTATCGCCTTCGTACATCATTATGTACGAACCAAACTTATCATTCACCCGAAGAGTGGAAATTTTTCAGGAAATCAACAAAGATAGCCCTGCCAAGGCATTTCTTATGTACTACGGATCGTCTGTCGAAGAGGAGAAGCATCTTTTGAGAATAAAGAAAGAAAAAGAAGCATTCACCAGGTTAATCAAAGAGAAGGCCACTTTGAGTAAGCATTTCGAAACCGCGAACGACAATTACAAGTTTAAATTAAATCGTAATAGAGTTCTAAATACCAGAATTGCTGGTGGTGCAAACTTTAGAACGGGAGAAGATGAATTGAGAGTAGTGGTTGATACCAGAGAGTTTGGCTCGTCTTTACCCAACTTATTGTACCGGTGTGGTATTAAAGTGATACCATGTATGATTACAGTGGGCGATTATATCGTTTCACCAAAGATATGTGTTGAAAGAAAATCGATACCTGATTTGATTTCCAGTTTCAAGAGTGGAAGGCTTTTCCAACAATGTGAGCAAATGTTTCGTCATTATGAATTACCTGTCTTATTGATTGAGTTTGATGAGAGTAAGTCTTTTTCATTAAAGCCATTTTCTGAGTCTAGATTCCATAAAACTAATGCTACCAATCCTGTTATTGATTTAGCGCTTGAGAAAAATATCCAATCGAAAATCATGCTGTTGTTGGTCTCATTTCCTAAGTTGAAAATTATATGGTCGTCATCTCCATACGAGTCTGCTCAAATCTTTGTTGAGCTCAAGGCTAATCAAGAAGAACCTGATATTGGAGATGCACTTGATAAAGGTGTGAACAAAGCCTTGGTAACAGAGGATGGGGGACCTCCAATATTCAACGATGATCCTATTGACTTTATTCAAAACATTCCGGGTATAAATGCTCTCAACTATCAGTTGATTATTCAGAGAGTACGCAGCATCGAGCAATTGGTACAATTGTCCAAGAAACAATTTGAAAAGATTTTGGGAATAGAAAATGGTAGGAAGGCCTATAACTTTATCAATAAGACCATTCGATAAAAATAATCCGATAGACGACAATAGGTCAAAATAATAGTACTGATTTATTGTTTGATGGAAATTATGAGCGTAGAGAATACCTAAGAAAGTACTTTCGAACTATGATTGTACTGTCATGAACAGAATATGCAACAACTAGGCAGTAAATAAATTCGCAACCATAAACGGGTGCAAAATTTTCCCTTACACCACAACGGAATTCCAGATGTGGGGCCATCATTGCCCACCAAAACACTTTCCATATCTGCAATATCTTAGCCTTCCTACTTTAGAAATAGGTCATCGTCAGAGGACATCTGGTTCTGCACACAGACGACGTTTCTATGACGATTGTGTTGGTTCAGTATACATTGTGAACCGTTTGGGTATGTTGTTTACAAAATGCGCGTTTTAGTAAATTGCACCCAAAAGTATGGAGGACCACTTCCTGGGGCAAAATACTGCTACAATTGTTATAAGACCCGATGACCTTACTGGGGTAGTAAGGAATAAGCCACAATTGGTAGATATTCACTAGTGACTACAGAAGGGTTTCATCAGGCTCTGAAGTAGACTTTTGGGAGCTACTATTTTGGATAGAACGGCCGTCGTACTGGAAGAAGAACTTTAGAACGAGAGCTTGAGCCAGTCAAAGCATTGAACACATATCCACAAGCACATTAACCATACATACCCTTCCCATGAAACATCGAGATTTCAGCATCAGTAGGAAGCATGTTCCTTCGTCCACATCTCCTGGTCTTAAAGAAAAGTACCAATACCTCGAGTTCAAACATCTCTACTTCCAGATCCAAAAGCTACTCAACAAGAGAGTCACACTAAGTTTGAAGTATGACCAGTTGAAAAGCCCAGATATTCATTGCACGTTAGTCAAACCTATCATCGAACGAATCCTCAAATTATCGGATAAGAAGGCCATATGTGCCCGCTTAAGTCGAGTACTTCCTGCCGTACCGTCCAACTGTGAACAAACACCACGATTTGGACCCCAAAAACCACCAACTGCCACAAGATTCACCAATAATCACCAGACCAAATATACCCAATCACTATCGACCCAAGACGACCCAAACCTGGGTGTGTCACCATACTTGATATTTATTTTGTTACTCTTGAAGTACGAGTATGTCATCCAGTCCGAGAACAATTTGATCCAATTTGAGGTGTTGAGCTCTAAGGCCAACATCTGTGAGTTGCTAGCCATTCGAATGCTTAGAGAATATAAATCATTCAACCGGATTAATATATTATTTTTGGCACCGCTCAATAACGACCTATTCCATGAAGACCTGAGGTATCTGTTCAATACCCTTGAGTTAAGTGTGCTTTCCAACTCCAAGAAGTTTCTTTCCCAGCCTGTGTTGGTACGAACACTTGATAGATTTTATAATGGTGAATTGATTCTCAATACAACCATGGCAGGCTACAATGGACTTCATGAGGTGGAGGAGCTGTTGATATCCAACGAAGAGCAGGGATTGTTGAGCCGCGATGTAGTCAACTATAAGTACAATCGAATAACATTCAGTCGAATAATCAAGAGATCCAACGTGGTACCGAAGTATCAATCATTAGTGGTCAACTTGAAATTATTATTCTTCATGTTATTATACTTCTTGTTGATCTTGAACAAGGAAAGAAGATTCGAAGGAGGAGACAGCCGTGATGATTCTGATACAGGGCATGACTATGATGGATATAATGAGTATAATGATTACGAAGCTAACGAGCTTTACCCACAAAGAAAGCTTTTATTGGGGTTGGTGGAGATTCTGTTCTGGCTACTTGGATTCAACTTTAACATTGAATTTTTGATGAAGCTACTCAATATTGAGTTCGTGTTCTTCAAAAAGATTATTTGGAATTATGTTGATTTCATATTGATCTGCTTGATTGATGTTTCATTCCTCTTGAAATACTTGAAACCAGATTATTACACAGATGCATTCAGTTTGATTTCTATTATTTTGCTACCAAGAACATTGTCAGTATTAAACAATTATCAATTCTTTAATTTGATAGTTCTGGGCTTTAAAAAGATGGCATGGAATCTCGTGGGTTTGATATGTCTCTTTTTCTCGCTCATAAGTGGATTCTATTTCAGTTTCATTACTCTTTCAACCAAGCTATCAAAGATAGATATCTTACTGAGTATGGTCAAGATATTTTTTGGGTTCACACCAGCTGTATGGAACAACTGGAAATATTACAATGGATTAGGAAAAGTTATCATAATGGGATATTTATTTTTAATTCAATTTATCATAAGCTCAATTTTGGCTATTGTTTTAAGTGGAGTATTTGCAAAGGTCAATAACAATAATCTTGAAGAATTCAACTATTTCAAAACTGTCAACTTGATCTTATACTTCAAAACATCCAAATTGAATGAGTACAAAAAATGTCATCTGCTGAACAATAAGAAGAATAACACTATTCAATACATCCGTCACTTGATGCTGAAAATACTCTATGAGTGTCTTAGTATATTCAAGCTACCTACTATTGTCATCATTTTCTTCTACGAGAAAAGCATAGCTAGATTCTATTTGGAAAGGGTGGCCAATGGTAATGAATTGAAGTTTTACACGTTCCTAAACAAAAACAACGATTACTATCAAGATAGTGAATTGGTCAATCTTGAAGCGATTCACGATAAGCTTCGACAAAGCGCCTCGATGACCCCTTACCAACATGATTTCGGGGTCATTGACAACATTGACGACGTTTTAGACGATGAGATCCTCATGGGCGAAGAAGAAAACGATGATGATGTTAGTATATTGTTAATGAAATCGAGAAAGAACTCGATGTTCAAACAATTGGCTAATGGAAACAATCTGTATGGAAGGAGGTATAGTCAAATCGAAAACGGAAGTTTCTTGAAACCCACATTACACCCGAGTAAGAGGACCTTGAAAGGGGTTTCATCCATTGCGACTTTAAGAGGTAGACTTAATACAGCTTCCAATGACTCTTTATTTGCAGACGAATACCTCAACAGGAAATCCACAGCCAACAAGGTAATACCTACAGAGAGAGGGGTAGGAATTGTTGATGAAAAGCTTGGATTGGGAACACCTGTGGCACCAGGAGCAATGCTTGCAAAGGTACGGACCAACAATAGTGAAACAAGGAAATATAGCGGAAGTCTAGATGGAGGCATATACAGAGGAAGAGATGGGGAAGATGATGATAATGCAGGACATAGTATTGACGTTTCCAAGGATACGGGAAATTTGACGAGCCAATTGCATTTGAATAGTGGCTTGCCAGACACGCAATCTATGGGGGGTCAAAGCTTAAATCAACAAGAGATCTTGGACAGGTTGAAGAGATTGGAGGAGTTACTTGTGAGTAAAATTAGCTTCGATAGCTTCAATGAAACTATACAGGCTGTTGTAGAGAGTGAACTGGAGACCGACGAGAGTTCGATCGTACACAAGAGTATGAGTGAAGGGGGTATATATGATATTGAAGAAGCTGTTTATAGTGATGAGGTTGATTCTGATGAAACTTTTTGAAAAGAATGCTACCAATTAGGGGGTGGTGAAATATATGAAAAGTTGATCAAATTGAAATCGATAATACGAACAATAGAGAATTGCGGCTTATTTGTAGGGAGGTAAAAGTTGCCAAAATTTGTTGATATTATACCTTACTACACAAAATAATTATGGTAGGCAAGGAGCGATTGTTCTCGTCTTTGCAACCATTGAAGATTTGGGGTCGTATTTACGACGGTGAGGCATGAGCATGAGAGAAAAGGGAGGAAGATCTAGGAGTGAGAAGGATAGAGTGATAAGGAGACAGACAGAGATAAGTGACAGAGTGAAGTGACAGAGTGAAGTGACAGAGTGATAAAGTGACCGAGTGATAAAATGACAGAGTGATAAAGTGACAGAGTGATAATTGACAGAGTGATAATTGACAGAGTGATAAAGTGACAACAGAATGGTGCATGAGACAGAGTGAGAAAATTACATAGTGATTAGACACAGAAAGAGAGTGATAAAACGACACAACCGTTTCCAGGTGCATAATGTGGAGTACATACTAAAGAATAAGTAAGGAGTCATAATAAAACGAAGAGCGTAGTATACGACGTACTGACACCAAGGATATATGTACGAACGAACTAGAATGTGTACATAACTAAGCAGTGGATGCTATGCGAAGTAATCAGCGAGGTTGTGCAAATGTCGATGCTGACTATTGTCAGGTTTGATCTAGATGGCCCGACCCTCGGATTGTTTTTGCGGGGCAAAGCAGATGCAAAAAGAGGGAGAGGAAAAAGGTGGCAGAGAAAGGGGAGAATGGGACGAAAGTAGACCTCCAAGCCGTATCCTACCTACGGAATGTTCTCTGTTAGGCAACGTAACATTGTACCTACTAACAGCTACCGTTGACTTGTGGTACCCTCGCTCATCGGCTTCGCAACCGATTACCTTTGAAATTGTCATGATTGGCTATAGACCATTCCGTACGCACCAAACTACCGCGGTGTATGCAGGTTCTGAAACAGATTAGACCGGAATAGTGCTCGATTTCACAAGATAGCTGGATCCAAGACGTGAACCCTTGGAGAGTATATAAGGAGGGCATCCCCGCAGAACGTCGTAGGCTGGGTGCAAGAGAGTAACATTGTCAGTTTGTCGAAAACCAACACCAGAACTAGCCAACCAGCATTAGGTATCGAGAGTCTATAGTATAGACTGCGTACCGTTAGGAAGAACCAGTGGTGAATAAGAGAATCACAGAAAAGAAGGAAAGAAAAAGAGAGAAGACTTAAGGTCAAGGAGGACATATCAAGAGATCAAGATCAAGACAAGATCAAGAAAATTCAAGGTTCAGTGCCTCTCCCATCATTTATCCACTGTCACGGTAACATCCGGGTGGGATCATATCTAAGGGTCGGAATACCTTTTCTGGAGCAGAAAAAAGAAAAAAGTTCCATACAACAGACACTTTGATTTTTGATTTTTTTCCAAATATCTTCATTTCTTTCAGTATCGTATAGATCCAGTTCACCAAAGCATAGAGAACTGGGACGGGACTGCTGGATCAGAGAATCATCTTTCCTCAAAAAAGTTGCCTCCAATTTATTCGAGCGAATACCATCTAATAGTCATTGCATCGTGTTAATTCCCCCCCAATATTCCATTTCAGCATTAGCATTTTCTTCTAGCATCAACTCCCAAAATGCCCCATGACGATACCATCATCCATGTGCCAAACAACCATATCCAAATCGGAGGCCGAAAATCCGTTCTTGCCGTGGTCCAGAGTGAAACCATCGGAGCCATGATTGTGGAAAAGTTTCCTGAATTGAAGTGCCTGATTCTTGCATTAAGTACTCTTGGAGATAAAGTGCAATCCAAGCCATTATACTCATTCGGAGGCAAAGCTCTTTGGACCAAAGAGCTTGAAATCTTGCTCTTGGATGCCATCGATGAGTTTCCCAAATTGGACTTGATTGTACACTCGTTGAAGGATATGCCCACAAACTTGCCTGATGAGTTTGAGTTAGGATGTATTGTCAATAGAGTGGATCCTCGTGATGCCATAGTCATGAAAGCAGGCTCAAAATACACCACCTTGGCCCAGTTACCCCCCGGTGCCATGGTGGGAACATCATCTGTCCGTCGTTCGTCCCAACTTTTGAAAAACTATCCTCACTTGAAGTTTGATTCAGTGAGAGGAAATGTGCATACCCGGATCCGCAAGTTGGATGCGGCAGACTCTCAATTCGAGTGTCTTATTCTTGCAGCAGCAGGTTTAGATCGTCTTGATTTGGGTCATCGTATAACGCAACGTTTGGATGCTCCGGAAATGTATTACGCCGTGGGTCAAGGTGCATTGGGAATCGAAATCCGTAAGGGTGATACCATGATGAAGAAAATCTTGGCTCGTATCGAAGACGTGCCCGCCAGTTTCCGTTGTCACGCCGAACGTTCATTAATGAGATATTTGGAAGGTGGATGTTCCGTTCCTATTGGTGTAGGAACTTCATACGATGAAACCACGCAAGTGTTGAACTTTAAGGCTACAATTGTCAGTCCCGACGGAACCGAAAGTGTGGAAGATGAAGTAGAAGCAGTGGTGAAAACAAAGGAAGAGGCAGATATATTGGGAATACAATTGGGGGATAAATTAATTGCAAAGGGAGCCAAACTGATATTGGAAAACATAGACTTTCAAAGAATCAACGAGCCCCCAATCACTACAGACACCACCCCTGTGGATTCTCCCAATACCACTCCCATTGCTACTCCAGGTACCAAATCAAATTCTTCATTTTTAAGAAATCAGAGTGATGACCGTGAACGAGCTGTTGTGCTGGCATGATTTGAGTAATGGAAAGATGTATATATGTATAATAATCAATGACGATAATAATGAGAAATAATAGAAAATGGTCAGATTAATAAAGGTTTTTGATAAAAAGGTGTAGGAGTGAATTGACATATGAATCACTATTTGACACCGACCGGAAGTCAGACTTGTAGGCTCGATGAGTTGACATAGTTACAAGCTTTATCTGGATTTCAGGCACAAAAATGAGATATTTTACTAAGGCGGGACAGGGTAATACCCAATTAGTTCACGGAATGTATGTGGATAACCCCCTAGGATAGACCCCATCACGACAACAGTTCCAGCCAACCAACAGAGCTAAAAGTAAGCAAGAACAGTAGCCAGTAGGAGGATTTTGATAGTAAAAGAAGTTGTGCGATACGGTTTATAGGACTGGTTTTGGGTGCAGAACAATAGGGTTTCAAGCGGCAATTTGACAATAGAGACGTCTTTGAGGAAGAGAAGTAACAATGTAGAGGTTAGATTGAAACGGTAGTAGTGAAGAAATGGTTGAGTTACTAGGAAGAAAACGTAGAATAAGACTAGGTCAAGATAGCGTCATAGATAACGTAGAGCGTGAAAGACACAGAAAGCAACAGAACACACGAACTATGATAGTCATAGAGACAACATGGATGGACGGCAGACTTCAGAATACTCTCATAACATAATACTAATACACACATAATCCCAATACTCTCATAGGCTCTTGAAAGAGGTATCTTTGCTTTATTCATGATGATTAATTACTACGTGCCACTATAGAGAGTGAGATTGACAACTATTAATAGTATTCGTGAATTAGTATGGGGTTGACTTATTAAGTCAAGATTCGATCCATACGAGAATTGGGGTTATTAATAGGATTGCAAGTCTGATGGCGGTGTTTGGTTTTAACGGCTCGTATTTTTTGATTGTTTTGCTACAAACCCAAAGTTATCCAAGTTTTGCCAAAAAATTGATTAAAATGTGCAAATCAATCGCATCTTCGTAGATTGGTGTTTCTTCTCAGTAGTGAGCAAATACCAGCGATGTAGCTAACTCAAGCCCAAAGTTAGGACTCAAAGCACTCACTGTCACTACATTATCATACAATACTATCATCTATATATTTCAACTAGTTCATCTCTAAACACGCTCACAGATCCATAAATCAGGGTTCTTCGATCTATAAAAAACCAAACGCAGAGTGTCACCACAATCAAAACACTGGTCCCCATTGGTCTACTCAGCCTGGTCCTGACCCCGATATACGAACTACTCCCCCTCCAAAGGGTCTTAGCTGCATGGTGACACACTGGTGAAATTCTGATGAGTAATCGTCACTCGACGACAAAGAGTCTTGAGTTTGGCTGCGAAATGGATAGACGGCCAAATACCTTTGCAGTTGGTGATAGCGACAATCCAAGAGTGTAGGCCTTGAACTGGGTCCAATACCCCACTATACTTGTAGGCTTTGGCTAAATAATAGCAGGTATGGCAAACTATAACGAGCATCTATAATGCTAACGTTATACAATCAACTGGTCGACATTAGAGGTTAAAGATAGTCTCGATTTCGGGGATAATGCCCCATATGATACTATAGAATAGGTATCCATTGGCTCTGGTGGGTTCCTATTCCGATTCATGGTCTAGACTCCCACAATTGCTAGTTAATCCTTAACTCCAACGATACCGCAATTGATCTATTTTTATGTATACAGAACACGCCAAGCTTATTCAACATCGCCACTTTTGTAAACCAGATAGGTATCGCATACTAAGGCGTTTGCTCCAATCTACTAGACAGGGCTGAATATGGACACAATAGGAATTACTTGGGGTTTAGCGGATTTTCCGCAGTGTATACACCCAAGCCCCTTTTCAGGGTCGAGTTTTTGCACCCATCACGGATATAAGAGGCCATCTATAGTTAGGTCCAGGGGAGATAAGAATAGTTTATGGACACTTTCAGCTTCCACAACGCGTAAACTATGCCATAGACTAATCTTGAGTATTTCTGGCCTATTCCGAATCACCAGAAATAGCTATCTGTTCATAAATCTAGTGGTTAGGATTTGCGATAATACACATTAGAACTGCTAAAATAGAATACTTACGAATGTACTGGAGGGGAAGAAACACTTGTTCCATACAATGCTAATAATAACCGTTATCAACTCTAAATGGCAGGTAGATTATGGCGCTCAACGGAGGGATTTTGCAGTAATTAGATTGCAGAAAGTAACGCCGGATATTCCAGGAAATAGCGGACATCAGATAAAGGGCCCGAGTCTATCGAAAAGACCAAGATTCTGTGTGCGATTAGCCAACCCTAGGGTAATCTCTTCGTATCAACTCTTTTGGAGTACTTCATTGGCACTCCATACAACAACCCAGTAATTTTAAAGCTAATCTTGTGCTTTCAATCTGGACTAATATCGAATGTTATTATTAGAATTGGACGTTGTCGATGACTTCTCAAATTCGAAGCTCCAAGACTTCATAATAATAATCGGTTCCGGGCTATGCTTGAATTCTATACCAGTTTCATGTAAACGTTCGTATACACTGATCCTAACCCAGCCCCTTGATTAGATTGCAGACCCCTGTATCATATAAATACTCCGATTTTGCAACTTATAGATGAAGTATCTGAGATTTATCAATCACGACAAATATCCCATTCACTATTCAATATGAGCATTACTATTGCTCCATGGACCACATCAGCTTGGCCAACAAAGACGGTCTTGAGTAGCATTGCTGCTACCGCTGCTCCAGACTTATCAAAATCCTACGGTGTAGCTCTTGCGCTGCTCCAGGGTGAAACCAGACATTGGGCTGTTTCTGGATTATCAGAAATGATTCGTGGTGCCGAAGCTTCGTTATCGATCATTGATGCTCAAAACATTCTTGCAACTGCCACCGATGCCCAGGTAATGGCAGAGGCCACCGATACTATCTTCAGAGAGACGGTCAATTTGAAGGCACTTGAAAGAATCCATGAAACCCCTATGAACGCCGGTGCAAACTACTTGTACCTAGTGATTTTTGCCCTGATCTTCCTTTACAATACGGGTATGTTCTGGAAGTCAAGGTACACTTGGTACAACGTTTCGTTCTTTGGAGGGTTCGGTTTGGAAATGGCTGGGTTTATTGGAAGAGTCCTTGAGGTCAATGGACATGATGGGAATATCCTTCAACTAGTTTGTTTGACAATAGCACCAGCATTCATCATGGCGGGGATATACTTTCTCTTTGCCCAGTTGGTCATCGTTCACGGCAGGCAGTACTCCATCTTGAAGCCAATGTGGTATTCGTACTTCTTCATAGCCACCGATGTCATTTCTCTCTTTATCCAGGCTGCTGGTGGAGGGATCACTTCTGTCGCCAGTGACAACAACAAGGACACCAAGCCCGGAACCAATATCATGATTGCCGGTATATCTTTCCAAGTAGTGGCCATGACCATCTTCCT
Organism: Suhomyces sp. yHQL142; assembly: GCA_030582675.1. Taxonomy (NCBI): domain Eukaryota; kingdom Fungi; phylum Ascomycota; class Pichiomycetes; order Serinales; family Debaryomycetaceae; genus Suhomyces; species Suhomyces sp. yHQL142. The sequence continues at coordinate 257,442 of JAJMGU010000019.1, forward strand.
TGGGTTCTTTTTTGAATTTTTGAACAGACTTTACTTCAAGAACAGTCAAGAGATTGCGCAGTCTGTTCATACTCCATTGGCCAAGCGTTCGGTAGGCAACTTTTTTAGGTTATTGTTTCATACCAAAGAAGCTAGACAGTATTACCATACCCATTTGGATGTTCATTATAACCCCCAGTTCAAGGAAATCCGGACCCGGAAGTTGTTCCCCTACTTCCCATTGGCAATCACTGTTTCAGTGATACTCGTATACATCCGTTGTATCTACAGAATGGTTGAATTGGCGCAGGGGTTCAGGGGATACTTGATCAAGCACGAGGTGTTCCTTATGATCTTGGACGCCCTCATGATAGCCGTCACCGGGATGATATTTATACCGTTCCATCCAGTATGGGTGTTTGGCGCCAGCAACAGAGTGAAGCTTGCAACCATCAAGAAGAACTTGGACCAAAACGACAAGGACGACGAGGAAATGGTCGACTCGGAATCGACCGATACCGGAGGGATCTTGAACCAGGAGTTGCGGTCAGACCCGGAGAAGGTTGACTTGAGAGAAACCGTTTGATGTTCGATACGAGTAGAATTATATAAATATAAACAATAGCCGCCGTGAAGGAAATGTTTCAAATTGCTGCAACAGTGCTGCAACATCGTAGATCGTGGTGATCAATGTCAATGCACAGACAATCGTGGTGATCAATGCCGTTTGAGGATGTCGGTAGTCTCGTATTCTTTCCTTCTTTAAAAGACTAAAGTTGATCTTACATAAGCTCTTTTGGTTTACGATACCCGTATCTGGGTGACCCAACATATCTCAAGATCTTGTTGCAAACGTTCCCAATCCAGCCATAGGACATCGTTTCCCAAAGTAGCCGCCAAAAGAAAACGTTGTGGCGGCTACAGTTACGGGTACAATAGCCTTTACATCGACGACCCCTTTCCAAAGCTGGCACACCCATTAGGAACGGTCTCCGTCCATCCGAGTGGGGTGTACCAACAATTTCATGGATCGTATGTCCGATTGATGGATGACAAGCGATAATCTCGAGACCACAGATAATAAAGGGGGCTAAAACCGAGTAACCGTGTCTGAATAGGAGGCATGGGAGACGGAATGAAGGAACTGGTGAAGTTCGAGGCGCCGGGGTGAATTGGGTGTGGTGATGCTCCATTTGCGGGGTGTAGAGTTGATACATTATTAAAATACGACTACTACTATTAAAATACCACCACTACTATTAGAATACTACCACTACTACTACTATTGGTACTACTACGTATAGTTACGTATACTACGTATACGTAGTAACGTAGTATTTGTTGGCCTCATGTTGAACGATCGGGCGGGCGATCTTAACTTTTCTTGTCCAAGGCTGGTACCTTTAGAATGTGGGGCGTCGGAGTGTGGGGCGGTCGATGCTTCGGATTCGGAGTGTGGGGAGCAAAGCGTCAAGGTATAAATACCCCGGGCATTCGCTTCAATTCGTCCCTGGCGCTAGTGTATCTTTCTCTTTTCACTAACAACCCCCCCAATATGCCTGAACCAACCCATTTCGATCACGCCAAACAATTGCCTCCTCCCCAAGGCTTCACTGATCGTAGTACCGGTACCCCCAACTTGGCCAGTCTCGAAGAGTACAAAACGCTCTATGACCAATCCATCAATGACCCCAACGCGTTCTTTGGCGAACAGGCGTCCAAGTTGTTGGAGTGGAGCAAACCATTCGATATCGCCAGATTCCCCCAAGACCCCAAAAACGACTTCGACAACGGCGAATTGCCAGCGTGGTTCGTGGGCGGAGAATTGAACGCCTCCTACAATGCAGTGGATCGTTGGGCCTTCAAGAACCCAGACAAGCCCGCCATTATCTACGAAGCAGATGAAGCCAACGAAGGCAGAATCATCACATACGGCGAATTGCTCAAACAGGTGTCCAAGCTTGCACAGGCTTTATCCAAGCTTGGAGTCAAAAAAGGTGACTCTGTTGCCGTGTACTTGCCCATGATCCCTGAAGCGTTGGTGACTCTTTTGGCTATCGTCAGAATTGGAGCCGTTCACTCTGTGGTGTTTGCCGGATTCTCTTCCACCTCCCTTAAGGACCGTATTCTTGATGGAGACTCCAGAATCGTCATCACCGCAGATGAATCCAAGAGAGGTGGAAAGACCATCGAAACCAAGAAAATCGTCGATGATGCGTTGAAAGACTGTCCCAACGTCAGAAACGTGCTTGTTTTCAAGAGAACCGGGTCCTCCCATGTTCCATTCGACTCCAAGAGAGATCTTTGGTGGCACGACGAATTGGCAAAGTACGGTAACTACTTCCCTCCTACTCCTGTCAATTCCGAAGACCCCTTATTCTTGTTATATACTTCTGGTTCCACCGGAAAGCCAAAGGGTCTCCAGCACAACACTGCTGGTTATTTATTGGGAGCACTTTTAAGTACCAAGTACACCTTCGATGTCCATGAAGAGGATGTGATTTTCACAGCCGGTGATATCGGTTGGATTACCGGCCATACCTACGTTGTATATGGTCCACTTCTCAACGGTGCCACCACCGTGGTCTTTGAAGGAACTCCAGCTTATCCTAACTACTCCAGATACTGGGAAATCGTGGACAAGTACAAGGTCAATCAATTCTACGTTGCTCCAACCGCATTGAGACTCTTGAAGAGAGCCGGAACCAAGTACGTTGAACCATATGACTTGAGTTCTTTGCGTGTTCTTGGATCAGTTGGTGAACCAATTGCAGCCGAAGTTTGGCATTGGTACAACGAAAATATCGGAAGAGGTAAAGCCCATATTGTGGACACTTATTGGCAAACCGAATCGGGATCACACTTGTTGACCCCATTGGCAGGTGTCACACCTACCAAACCAGGTTCGGCTTCGTTCCCCTTCTTTGGTATTTTAGCCAAGATCTTGGATCCAACCACCGGTGAAGAACTCCATGAACACAATGTTGAAGGTGTCTTGGCCATCAAGTCTGCCTGGCCATCTATCACCAGAGGTATTTTCAATGACTACAATCGTTTCATTGACACCTACTTGAAGCCTTATCCAGGTTACTACTTCTCTGGTGATGGTGCTGCCAGAGACCAGGATGGATTCTTCTGGATCTTGGGTAGAGTTGATGATGTTGTCAATGTGTCTGGACACAGATTATCCACTGCGGAGATTGAAGCAGCTTTGATTGAGCACAATTTGGTAGGAGAGAGTGCTGTTGTTGGATACGCTGATGATCTTACTGGACAAGCTGTTGCAGCATATGTTTCTTTGAAGAAAGAATCCAATATTCCAGATGATGATTTGGATGCCATCAAGAAGGAGTTGATTTTGACCGTTCGTAAAGAAATCGGGCCATTTGCTGCTCCTAAGTTAATCTTGTTGGTGGATGACTTGCCAAAGACTAGATCTGGAAAGATCATGAGAAGAATCTTGAGAAAGGTTTTGGCTGGTGAAGAAGATCAATTGGGAGACACTTCCACGTTATCTAACCCACAAGTAGTCCAACAAATCATTGAAGTTGCCAAAGCTGCTAAGAAATAGTAGTGTAGTGGCTTTTCACATATTAATTACAAGAGGTTACTGGAAAATCTCCAACTATTTATTACTTGAGTAAAAAAATAACATGATTATGAATGAATTGATGATGTAGTATTGTGTGCAATTGTCTATATATTGTCTTTGTATGCCAATATACTATCGACCAATGAATTGGCTTGTGGTTTGGGCGAAACAATATTGGGAGTGATGTTATTTTCCAACAAGTACTCTTCAGTGGTAGGACCAATGGATGCAATTTTGTAACCGCCTTTTATATCTCGATTGATGTGATCAACTATACTGCGGGTACCTTGCGGACTAAAGAAAATCACCCAGTGATCGCCGTCCCCGCCTTTTATTTTGTCCCAAATCTTGTCGAAATTATCAACGATATCTTTTCGATTCTCTGTCTTGTAGATGACTCTCTCCTCGAAATTGTACCCCTTTTCACAGAGAATTCTGGGGATGATATCCTTTCTGATTTCGCCCGTAAAGAAAGCTATTTTCTGGGGTCCTCCCTGTAGTTCTTCATCTATCAATTGGGCAAGCTTGGTGCCGTTTCCTGCCTTTTCTCCCCCTCGCACGTCTTTGAACCCAAGCTCAACAAGAACTTCTGCCGTAGCTGGTCCCACCGTATACCCTGGCTTGGTGAAGATAAGCTCACGGACCTCTGGAGAACATTCTTGGAGACACTGGCCAAACATCTCCACGCCTCGCTGCGACGTTATTATAAACACATCTGTCTGGTGTAAGAACTTCTCGCTCAGTATGTACTGGATGGTGGCTTCTTTATTGGAGTGGGAGTGGGTCAAGAGAGGTATAAATACGGGGTCGTATCCCTCACTTCGGAATCTTGTTTCATAGGGGTCTTGCGGCGTGCTTGCGTTCTTGAGGAGAAGCGCTATTTTGGTCATGGTGGGAGGAACAACATAGTGATTGGTTATATGTTGAAGATCATTGGATCGTCTATTTGTATGAGGAGAAGATTTGTACCTATGGATGGAAATTACGTAATATCTATAAAGGTGAAGTTAGTTGATTCTGCATCGTATTTACCCCACACCAAGATCTACCAAACCCCAGCATTCTCTTTGTTTTCTACGTCGCTTGAAGATTACCTATATTAAAGTTATATAATGAACTGAAAAAAATTACCCTTGCTCGATGGGTATAATATGCAAAATTAGTAGCAAGTGGGTGTTGTGTAATCACCCGGAGAAATCATAGAGAAACAAACTCATGGTCAAACTTATAAACCTAGTTCGCATGGTTGCAATTTGTTCAACTTCGTCATTATAATTATTGGCCCAACTGGCCATTATTCATTCAATAATCCACGCGTGGCACGGAATACATTTCTGGCTGTACCAACCTCGTTATTGAAAACCCTTCCTATACGTTCATTTCCAACCATCAAATTTCCAATGGTATCTCTGATGTAGATCTTGGCACTTTCAAACACTTCGATCCGGTACCCCATGATCGATATTAAGAAGAAACAAGCAACGATACTGATAAGTACTGGGAACCAGAAGAAAAGCAACATTTTATCGTTTTCAACAGCCTTTCGAGGATGGTTGATAAACGAAACAACCATGTCCTCCGAAGAATCAGACGCACTACCTCCATCATCTACTTCGACATTAAGCCTCTTGGAAGATCCACTAGTACTTGCACTAGTATCTGCAACAGCTTGCTTCGATTCATTAAGACTTCTTTCCACTTGTGTCTTAGGCTTATGGAAGGAAGATGGTCCGAATGGGAATAAGTCGTCATATGAAGGCAAGGTATCAGAATCATCGTTGTTGAATACGTTCTTGACCTTTTGCCACAAACCCTGTTGCTTCAAAGTAGATGAAGATTGATCATCAGTATCTTCCACAGACGTATTACCAGTGCTCTTACTTCCAAGAATACTACTAGCACTGCTGCTTCCAACAATAGGAGGAACCACCGTTTCATCAGCTTCGATGTGATGAACATCCGTGCTGTGAATCGATTCGCTGTCGTATTCTTCGTCGTAGTCATCTTCGTAGTCATCTGTTGCATCAAAGTCGTCATCATTAGATTCAAACTCAGAGTCTGCAAATTCAGACGAATAATTGCTATCCTCATACGATGAACTGGCCGCTGGTGCCTTCAATGCCTTCCTGAGAGTATGTCTATCGCCACCGATTTCAATAGTTTTTGGTATTGACTCTACAGAGTCATCCATAACCATCTTCGAGATGTGGCGACCATAGTTCATTGTAAGCATTGAGTTCAACGAGTCCAAACTTAAGGATTTGGATAACTTGTCATCCTTTTTAGACGACTTGGTGATGACGTTTCCAAAGTCTTCAGTATCTTGGCCATTTTGCACCAATTCATTGAAAATATCCAAAACATTCAAATCACAATAATCCTTCAAGTATTTGTCGTTAGATAACTTCAAATTCCAGTTCGACTTACAATCGAGGAAAATTTTGATCAAATCACGATGTCCACACATCGATGCAATAAATAAGGGAGTCAATCCCTGATTATCTTGCAAGTCGATTTTACATCCATGAGTAATCAAAAATTTGACCAATTTAGAATACTTCTTCAATGTAGACAAGTGTAATAATGTTTGGCCTTGATTGTTGCACAATTGCCAGTTTGGAATAATGATTGGACAGTTGGGTAAGTCGACTAATGAAAGGAAATTGATCAAGATATCTTCAGTTGACAAGTCTGATTTAGTTAATTGTTCCACAGCCTTGTGGGCATTGTCAAACCATTCGATATTGGCTTGATTAATGGTTTGATCAACTGCTTCTGTTTGACCAGATTGTTGTTGAGTTCCCCCAATAACGGCGGCACCTGTGGCACCTCCAGTGTTATCGGTACCAACAATTCTTCTAGCAATATTCTTAGCATCTTCAAGCTTACCATTCATCTTCAATCCAACAATCTGCAATGCTAACTCAATTAATTGTCTATCGGTATCGTCGGTGTATGTGAATATTTGTTGCTGTTGAGCACCTCCTAACATCATGGCTTCGTGGTTTTCGAAACTAACCAACACTTGACCAGCTTGCGTTGCTGGTGGCAAATATGTCACGATAGTAGTTTCGGACCAGCAATGGGTAGCCAATGCTTGGTTTGCTCCGAATTTAACCAGTAAACCTGGACGGAAATTGAATCCCAAGAGAGTTACTTCGATACCTCCTCTGATTGGTCCCTGAGCAGGTATAATTCTTTGGATAGAAGGAAGAGTTTGCAGACTTGAGGATCCAACAGGTTGTTGATTCAAAGACAATCCAAATTGGCGATCGAGTGGATTGCCAATTGTGCTCAGACCAGGCTTTAACATCGAAAAGTTGTTAGTAGTTGAAGTGTTTGTATCACTATTGCTCATTGGCGAGAATCCACTGACACTACCATTGAACATTGGGTTAGATGAGCTATTAAACGAATCATCAACTGAGAGTTTCTTACGCTTGATTCCTCTTCCATCATTATTGCTATCGGTATTAGTTTGAGGTTCCGATGCCGATTCGTCAATGGAGTTAGGTGACAATGGATGATTCAAGGACAATGCCGCTTCTACCTGGTCTTGTAATTGTCCTTGTATGTCGTTCTGAGATCGGTTGAATTGTACCAAGTTGTTCTGGTCTTCCTTTGCGTGTCCTGGACTTGAGTTCTTGGAGTGAAGTTGACTCGGTGATGATATGCTGTTCTGCAAATGTTGGGGCGAACTTGTACTTGAATTCTTCAATTGATGTTTTGGCGATGTGTACAAATCGTTGTCACTGTTTGAAAGGACACTATTTGCTTTATTTGGTTTTTGTTCATCATCGTCATCATCATAATCATTAGGATCTAATCTGTTCAAACCCTTTAAGTTCGTGGAAGAGCCAGCTACCGAGTTCGGTATGGACTCATCATTCTTGCTAGATGCATTCTTTTTCCTGTCCATAATTATAATAGGCGTAGAAAGATGTTTTGCCACAACATCACCATTATTGTTCGTTATGACAAACAATAACTTAAATCCATCCAGTTCTCTGTGATGACGGCAGTAACAAATTATTCTGGCTGAAAGTTCCAAGGACTTGCTCAGATCACTATCCAATCCGTTTGGTGCTGGGAAAGACATGATTTCTTTACAATTGAAAATGATTGCTTTCTTGATCATCTTATCATCGGCCCAAGAATTTGGGTTGTTCTTGACCACGCCTGCAGCTGTGACAGGAACACCATTAGTAGATTCCACGAATTCACTTTTAGACTCTGATTCATTAAATCCTGCTTTAATTCTTGATGCTCTCTTTTGTTCACGTTTTATACATCTTGAACAAATGTTACATGATTTTTTCAAGTCACTTGTCAAGACATATGCATCCAAGTATAATAAGTTTTCCTTTAGCTTGGGGCTCAACGTATCCAATGATTGATTGAGGCAAAACTTGTTCTTTGATATCAAATCTTGTGGGAGGTAAAGTAATGCATTAGGGGGAGGAGAACTTAAGGTAAATTTCAATTTGATTTGGGTTTCGACTCTTGAATAGTTTGGCAAATTGTAAAGATCCAATGTGTATGGTAATTTGGCCATTGCTTGCGGCGAGAAATCGAGATACGATGGGTCTGGCACATTCAAATTGTCAGGACACGGGTTCATGAAATGGTTACCGAACTTCAATTTGGAGAGTTCATCTCTTATGACATCATGATCCGAGAGTTGTGAAGAACTGTAGCCATTGGGAATTCCTACTGCTGGTCTTGGTTTCTGTATTTCGTTGTCGTCGATATTCATGTCGTCACCATCTACGGATGAGTTGGATGACTGTTGGACCTGCTTGTTCAGGAAACTGGCATTTCTGTTGTCGAAAGGACTGGCGTACATACTGGTGGTGGTCTTCAGATATTGGGATGGATCGATATAAAGATATTCGTTGTCAGGGGTGTTGGAGTTGATGCTGGTGGCCTCCCGCTTATTCTCGAACGATGGAGTGGTATAAAAGTCCTGCAACATATCTGCTGGTTCTTGTTTGATTTGGGCATCTTGTTTGAGGTGTAGTTGACTGGAAACGGGTGTGTTATTTCCCAATGAATCATATACCCGTTGGTCGAGAAATTCGTCCAAGATGTCTGGCTCGTTGTGATCTTGTTGATCCAAGCTAGTGAGGAAGTTGTAGTCGAGTACGGTATTGGGATTCTCATCCATGATTGAAGATGTCATGTTGAATACACTTCAAACAACACTTCAAAGTTCAGTGTTGTAATAAATAATGAATAAGAAAATCAATCAATAGTCCACTCCGGTGTGTCTGGGTCCTTTGCTAGATAACCAGTAGTAGTAGTACTTATACTATGGAGGCTTGTGGTTGAAGTGTGACTGAAACTTAACGGTGATTGGTTTAGTTAATGACACGGTATTCTTTCTGTTTGTCTGTGGGTAAATTTTGTAATGTGATTTCAATCTTTTTGTTGTGCTTCTACAACGTTCCAGGGGTGATTAAAGACGTGTGGTGGTGACGGTGGTGGTCCGTGGCGTATAAGCGGTGAATTTTTTTTTTAACTATAGGAGACGTCTCTGTGCAGGAAATCAACAGGGTTTTTGTTAAGGTTTTTTATGCTCCTATCCTTTGGTGAAAATGTTGAACTTCAAGAAATGTTGGGTTGTGGTCACGTGCGGCCCGCTTCAATAGAGAAAAAGAAAAAAAGGTGGGGTAAAATGTCATTAAGTAAGAGGTTTTAGGCAACAATGTGTCTGTAAGAGTGTGATACAGGTGAATGGAAGATCTTAGCCGAGCTTCTTGTAGATTGTAAGCATGATGAATTTTGATTCTTGAGTGTGCTTATGTAACGGTCCGTGGTAGTGGTATCGAACGAGTAGTAGCCAAATTGGACAAATTTGGTAGGGAAGGATTAGCACTGGGAGGACCCTTGTCTTGCTAGATTGGGTTCAGGTATCAAGAGTAGGGGGCTTAGGGATTTGTTGGAATGTGGTAATGATCGGACAGATATGGGGAGATAATTTGCAGGAATGATAAGTTGGGCTAGGGTTTGACTTGGAAGTTTGACTTGGAAGTTTGACTTGGAAGTTTGACTGGGGTGGTTGACTTAAGAGAAGATTGACTGGGGTGGTTGATGCTATTGTGTTTGATAGTAGTCTATGTGTTTGAAGGAGTTGATAGAGCAGTGGGTGGGCTGATGTAATAGTACAACGTGAACCAGACCTGACCTTCATTGGACTGGCTCGTCAGTAGTAGTGATAGCCTGGTCAATGAAGAAAGAATCAGATAGACCAACAATATCCACATTGGTAGGCAATCTGGGGCAGGCCATGGAACTCATCGTTCTTGTCTGTTCTTCGTAGCCGGTCTGGTGAAGAAATTAGAACCCTGGGGACTCTTTGTCCCTATTTATCTTTTTATTGATGGTTTTTCTCTTGAAATTTGCAGCTATTTGCACTTTCAAATCCATTGGACCTTCCCTTATAAACCCCAGCAATTGCACCCAACCAACTTCGTCGCGAATATACCACTTTCCTTCCAGAACCATCTAGATCAAGTCGTCTTTCCTTTTCCTCTCGTCTTTCGTTTCGCTTTTCCCTCTAGTGGTTTCAGTCTGTTCTATCTGGTTCCCCATAAGTTCTCCTCACACAACTTACCATCAATCTCATAATTTTCACCACAGTCAATACCATTTCCTTACCAATACTTCCAGCCTGTTCTTTATTGTTGATTACAACGGCACAGGCCTGGGTACACTTGTATTTGTGCGTTCTGGTACCAACATACACGTTGCTTGTTGCTCTTGGCTATACTAACAGACCTACGTGAACACCCGATTGATGGTCTAGATTTGTCCAAGGAGGTTGGACTAAAGTTCTATATGCAAAAATAAAAATACGACAAGGAACAGAATCAACAGCGTACATATCTGAAGTTACGACTCTCCTCAAAATCGTATTTTCATACAAATCACCTATAACACACTTGGATCATCATGATTATTATTAATCAACACTAACTGGTTTTCCCATTTCCTGCACATAGGCGTCGTTCATTATAACTTTCAAACAAACTCGACATCAGTCACACTTTTCTATTTCTTCTTCAACATTAACCACAATGCCCAAGAACACCTTGTACGTGACTGGGTTTTCCAGGGAATCAAAGGCTGCCGATTTGGCGCCTGATTTTGAAAAGTAAGTATCATGAGCTGAAATTTTGACTTATTTTGATGTTGATTTGATGAGTGGTACCACTCACTGGGAGGACCCCCTCTATTAACCCCATATGATCTCGATCTATCCTGCTTTAATCCATGATCGAGATGGATACGAGCCATTACTTCCAATGATTCTTTATCCCATTCCATTTGGGTAATTACTGCTTCAAAAGAGTATTAGTGATCATAAACTTCGGTTGATCGCTTCAATCGCCACCCTTCCTTCCTTCCTTCCTTCCTTCCTTCCTTCCTTCCTTCCTTCCTTCCTTCCTTCCTTCACCTTCCCTCCTTCATTTCCCTCCTCCTACTCCTTCCCGAGCATTCATCTTCAATGAATTCTTTCCTCATCCCTTTCCATTCATCTTTAATGAATCCTTCTTCATTCCCTTCTCCATTCATTGCCAATGATACTTTCCATCATTACCCTTTGATATATTACAATGTCAATCCCCTCATTTGAATTCATCTTGTGTGATTTTTGGTCACTTCGCTGCTCAACCTCTTTGCTCCCCTTCCTTATTCAACCTTTCTCAAATCCATCAAAACACTTCAGTTTCATTCAAAGCCAATATAGCATAACTAACAACCTTCAGATTCGGACAATTGGTCAGATTAGACATTCCACCTCCAAGAACTGACGACGGAGAAAAGTACGCCTTCGTTGAATACAAAGAATACGAAAGTTGCGAAAAAGCCTTAGAATTGGACGGTAAAACCGTACCTTACTCCATAAAGGATGGTTTGGTGGTCCAAATCGCCAGATCAGATCCATATAGTACAAGAAGAGGAGGATTTAGAGGAGGAAGAGGCGGTGACCGTGGTGGTTATGGCGGATATGCTTCTAGAGGAGGTTATGGTTATGGCCCAAGAGGTGGAAGAGGTGGATATGGTTACTCATCAAGCGGAGGCTACGGATATGCTCCAAGAGGTGGATATAGTTCCAGCCCCAGAGGTGGATACGGTGGATATGCTCTGAGAGGTGGATATGGTGGATATGCTAGAGGTGACGGCTATGAAGGAGGAGATGGATACGAAGGTGGAAGAGGTGGATACGAAGGTGGTAGAGGTGGATACGATAGAGGCTACGAAAGAGGTGGCAGAGGAAGAGGTAGTTACGGTGGTGGAAGAGGTAGCTATGGTGGAGGAAGAGGAGGTTACGAAGACTCGAGAGGCTACCCAGAAGGCGAAGGCTACTCTGACAGAGACTACCGTGGTGAGCGTGGTCCAGGACCAGAAGGTAGAGAATATTCTGACAGAGACTACAGAGGAGACCGTCCTTCAGAAGACCGCGAACCAGCCTATGATCCAAGAGCCGAGACTTACGGTCGTGAAGAGCGTGAACCTCGTCCCGAAGAATCGAGGGAAGCTCGTCGTGATAGCCGTGAAGGCCACGAACCTCGTGAATCTCGTGAACCTCGCGAGACCCGTGAAAGTCGTGACTACGGTAGAGGAAAGTACTCCAGATCTCCCTCCAGATCTCCCCATGGAGCTAGAGATAGAGACAGATCCAGATCTCCAGAACGTTATCCAGCAACAGAGTAAATTATTTACAATGTGTGCATAAGTTTTATTTGTTCATATGAAAAGGTATAATATCAAAGATCTTTGCACGTCCAATATTTTGAACATTTATTAAATTGTATAACTATCGAATATAACAAGTCAAATGCTCATCCGTAAAGAAACTTTGAAATCAAAATCGAGTTTATGTAGTTAAAGAATTGAAAACCACCGTTGAAAATTGTAGTTATGAGAATGTTTTCAGCGGAGCCCGAGTATTGGCATAACCAACCAAGAAAACAGCCACAACCCTTGTCCATCAAATTATAGGGGGTACAACAAAACTACTTTCCATTCAGATATTATAGGAAGTGGTCTCAACAATTTTTTCCCAACCATAATCCCATGACGTATTGAAGAATTGGTGTTCAAGAATTATGACACACTGAAGAAAATAAAGTCTTCAAAAATCAGTCCAGAATTTATGGATTGGCACTTGATCTATTGGGTCGTGTTGTTCTTTTATTATAAATGGATAATATTCTCTTGCTGAAAAATGTACCTTGGTTGTTTTCACAAAATCCCAGAGGTACCTGCTAGGATCATACCTTTCAGCCCAGCACTTCTTCTTGTTGTTGTATTTCCGCCGAGTCCACTATTTCTGACACCTATTGCTCTTAAAGTTGACATAACGCATGTTAAAACCAAAGTGTCTTGATCGAAAGATAATGTGCTATCAACGTCCCCTACTGGACCAGTCAGTATATCTTGGTAAAGTTCCATTTGACCAGCCTCCGTGAATTTTTTGGGCAATAATCTTGAAAAGGAGTGCTCTCTACTAGCACCAAAGGGAGGTAAATCATTACTGATATGATTAAATTTTGACCACCGAAACAGATCGATATATATCTCTTTGAACAATCGATTTTCAGGGCCAGGATAGGGATGGAGGTAGCCCAAACCCGTTGGGTCTCTGATATTTGTGGCATGAGCAAGGTCATCGTAATCATATGCAATGCCTTCTTCGTTCAAAACATTGGATTCTTCGCCATTATCTACACTTCCGTCGCTTCCTCTACGGAAACGTTCCTCGTCATATTCGGGTGGGTGGAGATCATCAGCATCGCTAGCTCTGCGTTCGTGTCGATTAGCTTCGTCCTTGTTTTCTCGGTGGTCTTTGTGATCCTTGTTGTTTTTTTTAAGGAAATCAAAGGTTGGTTTCTTATCTATAAGATCATCGCATAAAGATGGTTTGTCTTTATCCACAATTAAGAGCTTCAAGTTCGGATATCCCTCGTATTGAGCATTGATGGTACTGGTACCAATAACTCTAAACCTCGTTCCATTGTAATTGAAATCACTGTAGGCCCTGAAATTATTCATGAACAAAATCACCTTGAATACTCCTCCGTTGGTATCTTTGAAATAAAACAGTAATCTGCGTACTTTATTGTAATATTTCGAAAGAACACTGCAATAAGTGTAAGTTTCACTGTACTCTGATCCACCCAACTCTTTTGTAGGATTACTAGGTACCAAATGTTTGAGCGGGGTTTCTCTATATTTGAGGAATGTCATGAATGGTGCTGACAGTCTAAAAGATGATAAGTAAGTGACATGGACTTTGAATAGAGGCATTCCTGAGCCAGTGGCCTTTGATTCGGGAGGAACAATGTGCTGAAGAGAATCCACCGTATAACCCTTCAATTTGGTAAGTTCTGAGGAATGGACTCTGCGAAGCTTGCCATCCTTATCGTAGATCAAGGTACGATCTTCGGGCAGTTTTGTCTTTCTGAGTTCACGGAAGTGGTTGAAAGATTCTTTGGATGGAAAGATATACCACGAAGTCTTCAAGATTTCATTGACATACACCAATTCTCTCTTGAGGTTGAAGAATGATGTTGGTTTCCCCATGATCAATGGTCCTTGTTGGACGGGAGAATCTCCAAATATGGTGGAAGTATCATCATCAGCGTCGTCTGGCGGAGGATAAGGGGTTTCTTTATCTGGATTGGCCAGATCATTGGCCTCTACCAAAGCCCTCAATCGTTCCCTTTTCAAGTATTCCTCCACACGGGCTCTTCTGGCAAGAAAAGGATAGTACGATGTCAAGTTCTCATCAAAGGTGCTTTGGAGGTCGGTGCTTTTGGGAGCATTGGGGTCTCTAGGGGCGAGATTCAACAAGGTGACGGTCTCTGACAACGCTATCGATTCATCAAGAGAACTGGTGGGGGAGAGTTCGTACTCGTCTACTTTGATATCATGATCCGATTTGGTGGACTTTGGCGAAGCATCAGAGGGGAATGGACGTCGTTGGTCTGCTGAAGAAGAAGATTTGGACCGGGCTTTTTTCAATTTGAAGAGGCTCTTCATGACCAATAGAACCAGACGAATGTTTTGAGCGTACTGGGCTTTGATCGAGGTGGACAATTGGTTCAATAAGTATTCTGTGCCCTGAAAAGAAAGTAGGGTGGGGTGGCAGTTTCAGGATTTGCCGTACCATTTATCAATTGGTGACTTGGATGTTGCTTAATTGCCTCAATGTAGACTAGGGCCTACTCTATTGATAGAGTACTGTGGCGCAGCATGATGGTACTATAGCTGATACTGACAAGGGTTGGTTGTTAATGAACAGAGCGTAGATGGTGGGGATTTAGTGAGAGGGGAAGATAAGAGATGAAGAGATGAAGGAAGTGACGGGGAGAAACTACATTTCTTAAGCATCACCATCTGTTAAAATCTGTTCTTTTGACCATCTGTCTTTAAAATCTGTTCTTTAAAATCTGTTCTTTTCTCTCTTTTCTCTCTTTTCTCTTTTCTCTTTTCTCTATCTCTTTTCTCTATCTCTTTTCTCTATCATGATCTTCTCTGGCTACTATTTCTTTAACTACTTGCTGTAACTCTCAACGCGACATCTAGACCCTTACAAGACAGCCAAACGTTTCCAACCAGCTGTTGGTTTTTAGCGTGTGCTTTCCAGCCCAGCCTCGATTAGGAACCATTGATTGAACCTTGCTGAAAGCCGTGTTTTCTAAAATCAGATTGTGTTACGATTGAATTTTCAGGTTAAGCAGAAGAGAAAGAGAGAAGAGAAAGAAAAAGACTGCAAAAGAAGAAGATCAAGATCAAAAGAAAGAGAAGATCAAGAGAGCAGTTCAAAAGAAAGCAGTTCAACACTAGGACCTCATTGCTCATCACTACTGGACCCTTGTTGACTTATCATCAGACCCTCTGTCCCTCATTCATTATCATCAATTGATCCCCAGTCCTTCATCAATTATCATCCTTTAACTCAAACCATTCACTTCCATTCACTCGAACCATTCACTTCCATTAATTCCTGACCATGCTAAGAAAACAGATCATAAGACGCATAGTCCTCCTCGTCCTTCTAATCGCAACCCTCTACATTTTCCACCTAGCTCGTTACAGTGATATCAACATCATCCAAGACTTCAAATCAGCCTACAATGAAGCAAAAGAAGACTCTGTCTTTAACGAAATACGTTTTCCTGTTGGGTTCAAGGATATCGAGAAATATATCCACAACAACCAGGCCCTCTTTGCAGACCTCGACAACCCCAAGGAATCCCATCTAGAGGTTCCTGCTCAAGAACCCACGGTCCAGATGTCCTCCAATGCTAAACCCCATACCATTAACGTGTTTGGAAGTCAGGAACTCACTACAGATACCGAAAAGTGTGCTGCTATGTTGAAACAGCATACGGTAGACGTGGATGTTCCCTTGAGTATCAAGTCAGATATCCACTACATTCTAACCAACGCATTGAAAGAAATCGAGGACAACCACAACGGGTATTTGGCCGAAATAGCACCCTTGTTCCTTGAAGACTTGAAGTTACAGTTGAAACATAAGGTCTCACATGTCTTTTGGTTCAAGTTGGCCGGCTCTTCTGTATGGCTCAAGGACTATGGGGTCCATTTTGTCATATCCAGAATCCTCTACTCGCCGTCAGCAGTAAGGAACCAGCCGGTATTTTCGCTTGTTTATGCCCAAGTATTTGATAGGGACTGGAAGGAATTGGACGGAATCAAACTCGTGGTGCCCTCTAACGGAAAGGGAAAACTCGATTCTGACTTCGAGGTGTTGCTGTTCCCCTACTTTGTCCCTGTACCATTTTGGCATGACGTCGACAATGTCAAACAAAAGTATTACGGTCCTGAAGATGCTCATGTATCACTTGTGAAGAACAAAAATGGCCATGAAGAACCCATTCTTATTTTCAATGCTTACAATCGTAAGCTTGAACACAACCCCAATTACGATCAACAAACTGGAAAGGCATCAAGAGAACAAATCCGGTTCATAAGATCGATGTTCGTAAGCTGGCCCTTCCAATTCCAACGAGGCAAGGTCAATACAGATGGATCTCCATTCCCAGCATTCGATACCAAAATTTATAATAAAGTCATCGAATTGAAGGTCGATGGCTTGCCGAGACAAAAGAAGCAAAAGAATTGGGCACCATTCATCAGCCATTCCGAAAGAAGTGAAAATGGATACGACAAGCACATCTATGTTACATACAGATGGACCAATCTCGAAGTGTTGAAATGTGATTTATCAGAGGACACCGGAAAATGCTTTTACGATTATAAGCTCGACAGTACATTGCCTTTCGATGCAGAGGTTGGTCCTCTTAGAGGTGGTACTCAATTGGTGAATATTAATGATCTAATTCAATCGCAAACACAAGTGGAACTTAGCTCTATATTTCCTAAAGGCCGAGAAATATGGCTTGGATTCCCTAGAACACATTTGGATGAATGTGGTTGTGGAGCGAGAATGTACAGACCCAATTTGGTTGTCGTTGTTAGGGATACGGTGGAAGAATCTGGAAAGCCCAAGAAGAATTTGTATAAAGTCACTCATGTGAGTTCTTCTGTATCCTTCGACATACCAATTTTAGGATGGAAGTTGAACAGCCCCAAAAACGTTTGTGAAGATGGTAATGTTCTCATACCTAATGGAATATCAAGCTGGAGCCTTAATAACTTAGCTCAAAGTGCAGAATCAGGAGAATGGCAGGTTGAAGACCATATGACGATAATGTTCTCTATTAGTGACTACACCATTCATCGGGTCAATGTTAAGGGTGTGTTGCAGGAGGTTCTCAACTTCAACAATCCTTCCTTATTCTTGAGTTCCACCAGAGGTCAAGAAACAAAGGAACAAAGACAAAGTTTGGGGTTACCTGACCCAAGCACGGTTGACAATGAAGGCATCGGGTATAATGACGAGAATATTGCTTGTGCGTTGGATGCCTCAGTGGAGTACTGTGCAGCTTATGGCCGGGATAATTCAGATCCGTTCAAAGACATTTCATCGTACCAGCAGAAGTTTATTGATGAAAACGTAATCACATTCAATTCCAACGATATGGATAAGTATATCGCTGAATGGGGTAACAGAAGTGCCTCTAAATAAAATTGCATATACATTAATCAGCTGATATGACACTAGCTGTGACGACATAACAATTTATTTAGATGTATCAAAGTATATATTTATACATTACACCCTGGAAGTGTATTTGGAAGAAAATCATTGTAACATTACGGATACCTATCCATTGGGGCGGCCATTACATAAGTTTAACATTGGGGTCACTTACCTCAATATCAACAGATGCTCTGGGGCCTATTTTGAACAGACGTAAAACATTATTCTCCTTGTCACTTCTTGTTGTCAAAACTGGGGGTTTCTTGTCCAAATCATGGTTGAAGTCTTGAGTGTTCACCGAATTCGACTCGACCAACCGACGTAACTTCGAGGTCTTTGTCAAACTTTTGATCAAATGATCCTTGTCCTTTAAAAGTTCTTTGAGCAGAAGGATCTCTTCTTCTTGATCTTTCAAGATCGAATCAAATTGCTTATCGGTGAGAACTTTCGATGTATTGTCACGCTTGGTGTTTTCTCTTGAATTGTTCGAGCTTTGGGCTCCAGAGGTTTCAAAGAACGATACTTGTTGTTGAGTAACTTTGAGTTGGGTTTCCAAGTGAGTGATATATGATTTTTGTTCATCCATTTCGTAGTTGACTCTCTTGTAAAAGTCTTCCAAATTAGCCATCATTACTTGCAGCGAGTCGGTTCCTGATCCTAGTATATCGTTCAATGTATCATTTTTCAAGATAATGGTCTCTGTTTTTTGTAAATCGGTCAACCTTGTAAGATGCTCTAGTTTTTCATTTAAGATTTTGTTTTCAGCCTCTAGTACGGATATTTTCAAGTTTTTCTGTAAGATATCCTCGTTGGAGACGTTTGAGTTTTCTGAGGTACTGGCGCTTTGAGCCAGGTATCCATTCAACTTTATCATCATAATCTCATTCTTTTGATTCTCTATCGTCTTCTTTAAGTCTTCTATAAGTTTCATCGATTCGGCATCTCCAAATGTCGACGATTTATTTCTTTGCACATTCATCACAATATCCTTTGCTCTGGCTGCAAATCGCAAGGTGTTATAGGTTTCTGACGTAAAGTGCTGGCTGGTGGATATGGGTGAGCCCAAGTGAATGGTACACAAGATCAGAATCAATGAGGATCCCGACAATGCAGGCTGTAATAATCTGGTAAGTTTGGAATCTCTATAGGGAATATGTTCCAATGTGTTGGAAGAGGATGATGCCAAAGACAACTTGTTGATCACGGTGGATAATGCAAGTAACGACTTGTTGATGAAAGAGCCTTCCTTTCTTCGTTCAATACTAGATACTGCTCTTTCGGAACCGGCCAAGTCACACAACGATAAGGTGGAGTGGGTTTCCAGGGTATTGACCAAATCGATGGTGTTCAATTTGATCTGAAGAATTGAATGGGATCTCGACGATCTTGCGTTGAAATCGGTGGCGCTGGTCTTTCTATTGGTATCACCCTTGGCGACCAACTGGAGCAACTGTTGTTTTGAGGTGATGGTTGGCGAGGATATACCCACGATCTTGGTTCCAAAGTGTGGGTCATCTCTGATCTTGAGGTCTTGGGGTGCCGCTGCCGCTGTCGAGGCAGGGGCCAGCAGGAGAAGGTCGATGATCTTTTCGTTGTAGATCTCGAGGTACGACATGGAGATGTTGTGTTGTTTGTTGAAGGAGTCGGATTCGATCTTGTCGAAAATGGAGTCTACAGCCAAGGTAATGAACCCGGGGTCTTGTTCGGAGCCTCTCATGGAAAACGTCTTGCCAGACCCCGTCATTCCGTACGCAAAGATTGTCCCATTGAACCCCTCGTGAAGAAACTTGTGGACAATGTTGGAACACGATTTGTGGTACACTTCTGCGTTGGACAAGCTGGTGTCGGGTTCAAAGACATTATCGAAGCTGAAGGAGGTCAGGTCCGCGGTATTGGTGATGGAGTTGTCGTGCGGCCGCCCTATCTCCCATGGACTCGTCTGGTTGGGGTTGATACTGTAAGGATTGGGTCTTATCGACACCGTGATGTGACCAGTATAGGGTTCTGGTTTCAGTAGCGACGGCGTGGTGGGCCTGCTTCCACCAAAATTGGCCATGGCCGAGCTTGGACGTGTTCGTGGCGGTGGCGGTCCTCCCACTGGCGATACTTTGGGAGAAGCAGGACGAAACGTTCGAGAGGGGGGCCGTCTTAAGTCAGTCATGTTGACTCTTGGTTTGGGGTGGTGCCCTGGCGAAGACGCCGTGGACAGCGTGGACGACGAGATGTTTCCCAACGACGACCGGGATCGCATTGGTGTTCTCAGGGAGGCGGACGACATCGTTAGCGACAGTTGGTAGGGAAAAAAGCGGTGGTTTTGGAGTTGATTTGTTTAAAATTGTTGGTTATACTTGAAACACTTTGGGACTTTGTGTAATTATTATGGGGACGGCTTGTTTAGGAAAAGTAATGAGATTACGTAACGGTTTTTGCAGCAATAGGATCAACACTAATACTATCACTATCATATACCTACCACTACCTACCTACCTACCTATCATATATCCTACCCTCTTTTCTATACACTAGCCTCCAACCTATCCCCTTTAATTATATACCCTCTAATAAAATTCATCAACCCTATGATACCTACCCTCTAATTATACACTAATCACTCTATACCCTCAATTATATACACTAGACTATATACACTAGACTATATACACTGTACCCTCTACTCTATACTCTACTCTATACCCTCTACTCTATACCCTCTACTCTATACCCTCTACTCTATACCCTCTACTGTATACGGTATCTCTCTCTCTCTCTCTCTCTCTCTCTCTCTCTCTCTCTCTCTCTCTCTCTCTCTCTCTCTCCCCTTACTCTACACTCAGCTATCTCTTCTCTTACATTACTCATACTGCTGGACATGGCCGATCGGTGCCATCTTTGGCATACCAAATCGACCAGTCGCCATACTTACTGTTCATCTCTGTTCCCTGGGTCTCACAGTCCTTCTTGGCCCTGATGGCGGAGCTGATGTCGGTAAAGTGCAATGAAAAGCACAACTTCCTTGAAATCACCGGCTCCATGGCAATGAGTTCCCCGTACCCGGCGAAATCACGCTTGATCTGGCTGACATCCAAGTTCTTTGAGAACTGCATCTCGGCAGAAGGATAAAAGAGCTTCTTGTTGCTCTTGATGACTTTGCCAGGGATAATCTGCGAGAAGATCAAGTTTCTTCGAGCACCAAACTGGACGATTTCATTGGCTAGCGCTTTGGTCACAGGGGCGTGGTTGGACGTCATGTTCTCGGTGTTGGTTCTGTCTGCCCACTCCAACTTCAAGTGGTGTCCGTTCACCTCTAGCATCCCGGTGGTTGTACCGTATACAAAGAACCTATGAGCATCTTCAGGTACAACGAAATGGAGCTCGAGGGTGGGGGTTGGGGTATCGTGGAAAACAAGTCTCTCTAGTGGCCCGCCATGAATCTGGGCCAATGTGTTGTGTACCCCAGAACCAGGCGGGATACTCTTGACAATAACGACCCTCTTGCGGCCTTCTCTTAGCTTCAATTGAGAAATTCTCTTTTGCAATTCTTCTTTGGCGCCGCCAGCAAGTGCCAATTCCTTCAATCGAGAGAGCTCAACAAGCCCTTGTCGGCTCAAATGTCCCTTTGAGTCCATTGGCTTGGTTCTCTCCTGGCTGCTGGGCAACTTTCTCGATGGCGTCTCCGGTGGATTTGACTCTCCTGCCGCCCATAGTTTGACCGACTTCGAGTAGGTTCTCGCCAACTGCCTGAAGCTGGGTCTTTCTGACCTGGACCCCTCTTCTTCGCTCCAGAGACTCCTCGTGGTCTGGGGCCTGGCCTCTGTCTCCCTGCTCTCTCTGAAACCTTCATGGTTCCTGAAGAGTGGGGATGGGGGCCAATTGTTTAAACTGGCTTGACTGGTTTTCTTTAACATCTTTGGTGGGTTGGGCTCTTGGGTGGGGGCCGGTATGAGTATTTATAGCAATGGTTTGGTAGCGAATCCTAGGTAATAGGATACAGCGAGTGGTGACTTGGTGGTAAAGAAGAGAAATTAGAGGGATATCGGGTTTGGTTAAATGATTGCAAAATTTATAGTCGCAAAAAGTTAAGGTGAGGTATGGAAAAGGTCCGCCAATTCCATGAAAATCAACCTTTTTGCACCCTTTAAAAGCTCTAAATATCAAAATCTACAGAATAAACACAATCCTGTTCTTTTGATCAGGTATAGACTCTTATCCATCAATTTACCTCATCCTTTCTCTCCCCTCATACTTAACATACTATCTCATCCCCGACCTGCATATACCCTCCATATAGAGTCTGTTGATTTTTCACTTCTGGATCCACTTTTGATACTCCAACCACTCCAGTTCTTGATGCCTAGCCGTAACAAATAACTATCTTTCATCACACGGCTCGTTTCCAAATATCAGGCGTATTATCCCCACAGCACGCTTCTCAAAATGAGCTCCAATACCACGCCAAAACCGCAGGATTTGGCCAACAAGAGACCTAATGAAGACTCTTCATTCGAAGGAACCAAGAAGCCCAGACTCTCCCAGAACGAACGGGCATTGAAGGTGGTCCAGGAATCACAGGTGGGAATTACCTCATGGATCAACGAGAAGAACCGGTCCGGAGGAGGGTTCGTTGGTACCATCAAACAATTGTACTCCGACTTCCAAGTCAATGAGATTGGAATGGATGGGAAGGTGATTCATTTGGTGGATCAGGGCCTTGATTTGGGCAAGAGCAAGAGAGAACGCAGACTCGAGAAGAGGGACCAGGAAAGAGCAGAAATGCTGGAAATGACTCCTGAGCAATTGGAGGCCTATAAGGAAGCAAAGAGACAGGAAGAAGAAGCAAAGAGACTCGAGGAAGAAGCAAAGCCCAAGTATACCTTGAGTGACGAGCACCGTGCAGAGCTCTTGAGTTTGATTACTGAAGAGGAGCTTGCCCAGGTCGAGGAGTTGTTCACTACTGGAAACAACATGGAAACCAAGACTGCCTTTGATGACAAGCAAAAGAGAGGAAAATTGCATCAACTCTTTAGAGCCGCTTTCCAAGGAACCTTGGAGACCATCACCTCGGCTGAAAACACCTTCAGAGTGGCCATTGCCAAGAAGGGTCAAGGCAGAGGCAACAATAACGCTAACCCCCAGGAAAGTATGCATCATGTTGATGAGAATGGAGTTCTCAACTATGGATTGGGAGCGTTCAAACCATACTTGCACTTCACCGTGTACAAGGAAAACAGAGAGACCATGGAAGTTGCATCCACCATTGCCAAGTTCTTGAGATTCCCACCAAAGACCATCAACTTTGCCGGTACCAAGGATAGAAGAGGAGTGACGACGCAAAAATTCAGTCTTAACAGAGGAAAGGTTGTAAGAGTCAATTCGCTCAACAAGGCGTTGAAGGGATCTATTCTAGGATCATTTTCATACGAAGACAGGCCCTTGGGATTGGGAGACTTAAAAGGTAACGAATTTTTGATTACTATCAGAGATGTTAAATCGTTAAATGAAGAAAAAGTGGAAGATGTTGTTGAAGAGTGTTTCAAATCATTGAAGGACAAAGGTTTCATCAATTACTATGGAATGCAAAGATTTGGATCTTTTTCCATCTCTACCCATGTTCTTGGTATCCATGTGTTGAGAGAAGATTGGAAGAGTGTGGTGGAGTTAATTTTATCTGAACAAGAGATAGTTGCACCCGACTCTATTGAAGCCAGAAGAATCTGGGCCGAGACTTCAGATGCTGCTTTAGCTTTGAAGAAAATGCCCCATAGATTCTCTGCCGAACATTCCATCTTGAAGGTGTTGGAAAGAGAACGTAAAGGTGAAGATGGAAGTTATAGTTCCAACTCTTACTTCAAGGCCATCATGGCCATCCCAAAGAACCTTCGAATTATGTACGGCCATGCGTACCAGTCGTACGTGTGGAATTTGGTTGCAACCAAGAGAATTGAATTATTTGGGTTGGTTCTTCAAGAAGGTGACTTGGTGATTGATGACTCTCCAAAGGCCGTTGAGCAAACAGAAGATGGTGAAGAGTTTGAAGAAGATGCTGCTGTCAGCAGAGACGTTAAAGTCAAGGCTTTGACCAAAGAAGATATTGACTCGGGCAAGTATTCCATTTATGACGTTGTGTTGCCTGGTCCAGGTTATAAGATTGTTTATCCAAACAACGAGACATTGAAGAACGTTTATGTTGAAGCCATGGCCAAGGATGGGTTGGATCCCTTCAAGATGTCGAGAAGAGTCAAGGAGTTTTCATTGGCCGGCTCGTACAGAAAGTTGATGTCTAGACCTGAGAACCTTTCCTATGAATTGGTTCGTTACAGTGGGGACGATGTGCCATTGGTCAGAACCGACTTGGAGCTTTTGAATCTCAAAAACGAAAGAGCCAAGAGTGAAGAAGAACCAGAGACCAGTGAACCCTCTATTGAATCCAGAATCATCAATACTTCTGCTGGTGCAGACAAGTTGGCCATTGTATTGAGAATGCAATTGGGAGTGAGTTCGTATGCCACCATGGCATTAAGAGAGTTCATGAAAGCGGACACTTCAAGGTTCGGAGGAGCTACAATTAGACAGGAGAGTAAGGGAGAAGAGGGAGATAAAGAAAAGGTAGAGGAAGGAGGTAATTAACTAAGTAATTACATAATTAGTAATGATAAAGAAGAGTTGAAGAAATTGATGCTAAAATACTAACTATGGTATTAACTGTAACCTTTCTTGAACTCAAATTTGCAAGAAAACACTGTGCTTCTATAGTACCATACTAATATTTCCTACTAAACCTTCTTCTCTGACTCTACGCTGTCTATATGCCATAATCCTCCCATAGTGCTATTGCCCACGTGATGACCAGCCACGGTCTGATCCGACCAATTCGAATCAAAAGGTCTCTTTTACCAGGTCAATTGGGTAGCAGTTGAACTTCTTTGAAGAATTGAACCAGTACATTCATCAAGAGGAAGAGAGAGATAAATTTGATCAATCTGCTCCAACTTTTTCGAACAATTGACCTTTTATCAACAACTTACCATCTAATTTAACAGCTTTCTTGTTGAACTCTTTCTTGTTGAACTCTTTCTTTATCAACTCCCATGACTACCAAAACCTTACTAGCTGCCATCACTCCCTCGACATATCGTGCCGTTCTTTCCAGCGCTTCCAGAGGCTCCAGGGTCGTCCCTATAGATGCTACATGGTATATGCCCAATGATCCTAAGAACGGAAGGGAAGAATACGCCAAAGAACGCATAGAAGATGCCAGGTTCTTTGACTTGGATACCACCTCGTTGCCTGGATCCAAGTATCCCCATATGTTGCCCACGTATGAAGGGTTCACCAAAGCTGTCAAACAATTGGGAATCACTCCCAAGGATAAGTTGGTGGTCTACGACAAATCAGGCATCTTCTCCAGTCCAAGGGCTGCCTGGACTTTCTCTCTCTTTGGTCACCCCAAGGTGTATCTCTTGGACAACTACAATACCTACAAGTCCAGTGAATATCCATTGGAGACCAAATCTTTTCAAGATCCACCGGAATCAGACACCTATGAACCCATTTCTGAGTCCCAATTCTTACAAAATTACAAGAACCAAGTCATTGAGTTTGACGAGCTCTTGGATTTGGTCAAGTCCGACACCTTGGCCAAGAATTATTACACATTTGATGCCAGATCCAACGACAGATTTACTGGGAAAGCTCCCGAACCTAGAGCAGGCTTAAGTTCGGGTCATATTCCCTCGTCGTTATCTTTACCCTTCAACAAAGTACTCAATGCAGACAACCAAACGTATAAGACCAAAGAAGAATTATTGGATCTCTTCAAGCAAGATTTTGGACTTGATTTGTCTTCAAAGGAATTCTTGCAAGATAAGAAAGGAATCATTGTGTTGTGTGGTTCGGGTGTTACAGCCGTCATCTTGAAGTTCGCCATCAACACTATTGTCGGGTTGGATGTCCCAGTTCGTGTTTATGATGGTTCATGGACCGAATGGGCAGATAGGTCTCCTAAAGAATTTATAGTGAAGGATGTTTGAGACCCCTATAGAATACATATATTATGCATTAGAATCAAAACTTGAATGAAATACAAAACTACTCTTTATGTTTTCAAATATGTTACATTAATTCATATACACCAATCACTCGTACAATTGATACTAATAGAGTAGAAACGTATTTATAGTATGAGAGCGATCATTAGTATCAACGAAGACGCAAACACACACACTCAAAACGGATATATTAACAAATGAATTGTGCAAAGTCAACTTGGAACAGAAAATTGACACTCGGTGAGTACATGAAAGTTGTCCAAGCAGGGAATGGATGGTTCTGATTGTTGACAACACAATGATAAAGATTCATGAGCCATGAAGTCAAATCGTCATTCATGGATGTATCGCTGATTATATGGCAGGATCTTGTATCGATAAAAACTTATACTTTTTCTTGGTGACATCGTAACAATCCTTCAAGGCATCGTCATCCACAAACCAACTGACCTTTCCTGCTGCACCTTCGTTGACAATTGAGCTTGGTAAGCCCTTTTCGGGTCTTTCCATGATGATTCTCATAATAGGGGCCTTGGTTAAACCTTCAACAACAAAGGTAACTCTGCTAGCATGACAAATGACAGGGATGGAGAGGGTGATTCTGTTTTCGGGGCCGGAGGGTGCTTTCGATACTGGCATACACCACGCCAACTTTTCACGGAGTTGTTCCCCATGGTTGGGGAAAAGCGACGCGATATGTCCGTCCGGAGCACATCCCAACAATAACAAGTCGAACATGGGTAATTTGACCGAGTCCTTTTTGGCGAAATTGGACACAAGGATCTTCTCGTAGTGGTCCGCACACTCTTGGGGGTCATCGATGAGCGATTCGTCGATATGATACACGTTGGGTTTCTTGTCCCCCACGATTTGGTCAAAGATTTCTCTCTTGGCCTGGCCATAGTTGGAGTCTTGGGATTCGAACGGTACGAGTCTTTCGTCGGCAAAGTACACGTCCCACTTGTCCCATTCAACACTCCCGTCTTGTCTGGACAAGAGACCTTGATGCAATATTTTGATGAGCGATCCGGCGGAAATGGCGATTTTGAAGCGGGCCTCGGCCTTTTTCTTCTTTTCCTTTTTGATCTTGCCGTTGCCGTTGCCGTTGGTTAGGGGAGACCCCAAGGAATTGCGGCTGGAGGGCGATGTTATGGACGCCGTGGATGCAGAAGTGGTCAAAGGGGGCCGTTGTTTTTCTTGTTTGATGAGGTCGATTTGTTTGGGGTCCAAGGTGCCGTAGAGGGCGAGGTTTTGGGCGGAAATGACGTGGTCGGCCACGGCGTCGGCCACCCCAAGAAACTCAGGGAACGAGTAGATTAACGGAACGGTGGTGGTCATGGTGTTCCTTTTAGTGAGGATGACAAGTGTTTGGTGGGCAGAGGATCGAGGGTTGGGGGATTCAATTAGGCGGGACTTGGGGCAAAGAAACAGGGAGGAAACGTGATGGATGGTCTCGTGATGGGCGGGTAGTCTCTCTTTAATTGAA